>JASTWP010000594.1:40000-129413 GCA_030770255.1 Temnothorax ravouxi
TTTTAAGAGAGTTTAAATGAAACTCACTTTTAGCTAGTTTGATATCTTTATTAAGCTGGTTACGAAAAGATTTGTAAGTAGCATAGCCCAGTAAACTGTTAGATCGTTTTGCCTGCTTATATAATTGATTGCAAGTACGAATCCTGGTCTTAATTTCATTAGTAAGCCACCGCGCAGGAGGTCTCTTAATCACCAAGACATGAGTAGGAGCAAATATATCAAGTGCCTTTAACAGGCTGCGAGACAACACATCACAGAATCCATCAACATCGGCCTCGTTAAATACTCCCTCAATCTCAGCTCGCACCACACCAGCAATAGATCCAAGATATTCGGAAAACTCAGAACAATCAATACCTCTGTAATTGCGACGAGTGATCGAACGCTCAGAAATCGGGTTAGCATTAAGTGACATAGATAACTCTATGAGATCATGACCAGCAATAAAAGGACTCAAAGATTTAGTGAAAGATAAAACCTTATCAACGTCATCCACAACCAAAACATCAAGCCATGAGTCCGATGTCGCAGTATGATAAGTAGGTTCAGAGTTGACAATGTGTAAGGACAAGCTAGACATAAGTTCACGCAAATAATCTGATTCATAATTGGCGGAAGACAGGTTGCAGTTTAAATCGCCACCAATAATTATATTTTTATAAAGATGTGAGACACTAATTAGTGACTCAACAAAATCATGCAAGAGGAGACCTTTAGGTCTTCTATAAATGGACGCAAATAGTACCGATACACCATCAGGCATACGAACATCTATAAGAAGATATTCCGGTATATTATTGCAGAGATTGTTGTTAGAGGTAGCTATAATTTTTACTTTAAGCGATTTATGTACATAGCAAGCTACCCTTCCGCCCATCCGTCCCACTCTGTCATGACGAATCAAAAAGTAATCGTCTAATGCTACGAGATCATCTGATATATTAGCATTAAGCCACGTTTCGGAAATAGAAATAATGTGATAGAAATAAATACTGAAATAAAGCTTAATAAACTCTATATGTCCCCGCAAGGAATTCGCATTAAACTGTGCCGCGCGAAAATTAGACGAGACACGGGTTAAGCCACTATGAGCCGCAGAAGCCGTTACATTACCAGTGCAATCCAGTCAAACCAATTTAGATAAGTCATTTATAGAGTCAATGTGTATAATAGGGGTGCCATCAGAGGATCTGACACAAATTCGACCCTGCCTCATCCAAACATATTTGCAGGATTTCTCCTTGGCGACGCGTTTCACCTGCTGCAGCAAGTCGTACGTGGCCCTGGGTAGCATCTCATTTACGTATAGGTTCTGATCCGAATCATTTGCACACACTTCCCGCTGCTTTAATACTCGTTTAGCACGCTTTTTCGCAATAATAGCATCACGGACAGCACCAGAGGATAGAGTGACCACAAGCGATAGTAGATTTCCGGCATTCGAGGAACGGCCCGGAGTTACATTAGGCGGTGCTTTACGTGTCATGGATCTCACATCAAGAACATGACCGGAGAGACCTCGACTGTCAAGGACACCAAGTACATTATTGACAAGCTCTGTTGGAGAAATCGACAACGCCGGAGGTAGTCCAGAAATAATGAGCTTGTTCTCATCTACAGTGCGCGCAATGGGCTGAGCAGATTTTAACGCCTGAATATCACGCGCCTGAGCAGAACTTTCTTGCTCAAGCTTAGTGATACGCTGAGTATTTTGGGCTACCGTTTCCGCAATAAGGTTTAGCTTGCCCAGTTTGACATTAATCTCCTCATTTAAATTACGCTGATCTTCCATAAACGCAGCCAATTTTTTATCCGATTCTTCCATCTTTGACAGGATCGATCTTAACAGCTCATCAGTAGACTGAAGTTGTGTGCCCGAAGAAGAAGCCATATCCACTAAATTAAATGATGGTACACCCTTGTCAATTCGCGGTGTAAGCGGTAAGTCTTGTGACGCTGCCAAGGCCTTACAGCAGTGATCGGCGTATTTGGTCAGGCAATACGACTTGATACAGCCGGGGTGAAACACTTTGTTGCACTCACATGCAACTGAAACAGTCGCAATAAGCTTTTTACATTTGAAGCACTGCATAAGTAAAACGTTGAGCAAATCGAGGAGCAGAACCGAAAAAATGCAGTACGGCAATCCAGTAGGGAACAGATGGTAATTCGTCCAAAAGCGACGGATGGTAAACAGGCAGTAGCACGTGCGGAAGCTCACAGATGATAACTCATGCGTAGAGCAGGTGCGAAAACAGGACAGCGCAGAAGTGAAAAAAGCAGGAGCATGCGCAGCAAGAGTCCACGTCGATCCAGATCGATGAGGCGAAAGTGAGGTTAGAAAGAGAAAGACACTTTGCCTCAAGATATCCGGGACAGCAGTTGCAAGGAAAGAAAGATGCAATATCAATCCTCACAAGCAACAAAAAAACCTGCTCGATTCTGTAACAAGAATTGCCCGAAGGCAGCTTGGGGCAGAGATATGTTCGGTTAAAGCAGGAGCAACAGAACGGACGTGCACGCTGTACTCACCCGAAAGAGAGAGAGAGAGAGAGAGAGAGAGAGAGAGAGAGAGGGAGAGAGAGAGGGAGAGAGAGAGGGAGAGAGAGAGGGAGAGAGAGAGAGAGAGAGAGAGAGAGAGAGAGAGAGAGAGAGAGAGAGAGAGAGAGAGAGAGAGAGAGAGAGAGAGAGAGGGAGAGACTATTTGCGTGTCTTATTACATATGTCCCCCGGGGCGAAGCCCGGGTAACCAGCTAGTAAAATATAGTATCAATGTTATAATCTGAATTACAATGTTAAATACTGCTATCTATATTTTAAGTAAAAAGTACTTAGTTCTCTCATTTACACTTTGTTGTATTAATTCGTTGGTTCTCTGCATGTATATATTAATAATAAACGCTGAAATATCCAGGTGAGAAGTTAAGGAAAAACTTAACATTGAGACTCAAAAACTTGGCGTGCCCTGGGCATATTGAAATACATTCAAACTTATGATAAATAAATATACAATATATAATAAATTTATGTATGCTAATTCTTTGAGTGAGAAGAGCAGCACAAAGAAAAAAGTTAAATAAGTTTATTTAGAAATGTGTCTCGTGTATTATTGTACATAAATTGTTACCGTTGTTACAATGTTAGCATCACCGTTACTTATTTATTATTGTTTCACCGAGAATTGTCATACATCGATCTCTTGACCTCGAAGCAGACGGAATACATTAGATAAGTCATTATCTCTGAAAGCGTCGTAGAGACAACGTGCGTCTATTACTTTTCGTTTCGTGCGCTAAGCCGTTAAGATCAGGTTTCATTGTAAGTAACTGCAGTGCTCAGCTTTACATCGATGTGAATTATAAATTTAGTGTGCTGCTCTGTATGTACGCAGGTATCTGTTAATACAGTGAAATATCAAATGCAACATGGTCCTCCTGGCCTTCCAACTTGGGAGAGATTTCAAGGTTGCTTGCCTGCATACAACATACACACTTGACTGACCGCAAAATTCATGGAAAAGGAAGCGTGCGAGTATATAATGTATTTTAGCCTCACGACCGCGTTATAGTTTATTATTTATTTCTTATTTATTTTTGATTGTAATTTATTCCTACGACTGCACATTGCGCTGAAGATGACCACAAAAAATGGTCGAAACGTTCGCGAACTTTTATGTATTGACGGTTAAACAAATATAAACAATCTTGCGCCCTATTTACCGCGCCGGCTCTTACTGCCTCTTTCCTTTAATTTATTGAATTACGAGAGTCTTACAATTTTAACTTAAAAAAGTTAAATTTAACAATTAGCTGATATTAACAAGCTGATTAATAAAATGTTATAGTCAAATGTTTGATATATAATCGTGCATATGTGCGTATGTGTGCGCGCGCGCGTGTGTCTATTGTAAGAATACTAAAAAGAAATTGTAAATAAGACAAATAGAAAATTAACGATTTGAAAAGATTGCAGATTAAATTACTATGTATGTAATTTCTATGTAAGTGAAATTTTTTATTTAATTCAATAATACATCATATATATTCTGCATTTTAATGAAATAATAAATTTACTAATTATTACATTAACAATTAAGCATTTATTTAACAGGGATACGATACTGTTTATACAAAGCATAAATGATCAGTTACAAATAATTTTAAAAAATTATGTTTATTAATTGCAAACTAGTGAATTTTGTACACTTGGAAATATGTAGCGTTACTTAATATTACATGTATATAATAATTGAATAAAATAATACAATTTTATGTATTTTTATTAGAATAAAACGATATTTCTTTTTAAAAAAATTTTTTGCTTATACTCTATTGAATAGAGTATACTTTGCATTTATAAGATTTTAGCAGATTCGCCGAATTAAGGAATAGTGATATCTATTCATTAATTCGGCGAATCTGCTAAAATACTATAAATGCAAAGTAGAGATATTTTTAAGATCAATCTGTCACTGAAAGAAAATTAATTGGCAGTCCATTCAAAGAAAATAAGAGGCAACACGAATATATATAAGCTTGACAAGTTTACGTGGATTCAGTAATCTTGGTTGCTTTTGAGATGACAATAAGTACGGCTATTCTTTATACATATAGTGTATATCTTAACAATCTTAACAAATTCGTAAAAGTTTGTAAATTTCTTTTGTTTGGAAGATGTTTGCCATAATTTTTGCTTTTGTACTTATAACAACACATGTTACAGCAAAACTACGTAAGTAAATAAAAAAATTTGCTCTTATTATTTCCATCGCTATATATATGTACTCCACAAACTTTTCTGTTCTACACATAAATAAAGCTTGTTATATTTTAGTAGGCATGAGTTGGCTTGTATAAAATCTTTCAAAAAGCACCAAAATATAATTTTTTTCGTACATATGTTTTAAGTAAACTTAAATAAAAATATTTTTAAATAAATATTTGCTGAAAATTTAAAGATTATAAAATTAAAAGAAAACATTTTGTCCAAGATTTTAAATCTATTATCAATGTATAAATCAATCGTAAACAGTTTAATTCAAAGTCGCAAGTTAATTAAGAAAATGATATAAATACTGCAGCTTCCTACCTTCACGCCTGTAGCCACAAGGATACCAACTACAATCAATGCATTGCAAACAGCATCGGTAGTGTAAAAGATAAAGTTTGCGCAGGATTTCCAGAACTGAACATTCCACCAGGCGAGCCATTAACTATCGACAAAATTGTTATTTTTGACGCAAATAATGTTAAATTGTATCTCAATGATGCGAAAACGTATGGATTTTGTGATTTTGTCGTAAATTCGGTTAATGCAGATTTTGAAAAGCTCCACTTCGATATTGATTTTTTAATACGACATATTTATATAAAAGTCACGTATGATTTTGATATACATCTGTTGGTGCCCGTTGCTCATAAGGGGCCAGCTAATATTACTTCAGGTAAAATAATTGATTCTACTTTAAAATAAAAGGAAAGTTTAGAGAGAAGACAAAACTTTTTTTTCTTTTAGCATAGAAAATGTAAAGTATTACTTTTTTAAAGTATTTTTTTAAATTTTATTATTAGAATGTATTTTTTGCAGAAAACGTATAGGATTGAAAGTAGGCCTGGACTTAAAAGTGATAACTAGAAACGGCAAAAAATATATATTTGCGTCGAAAGCAACCGCCAAATGTGACATCAAGTCATTCAATTATACGTTCACTGAGGACAAAAAAGAATTAGCTGAGTTGCATAAAATTATTGACGATGTCGTATCCAAAAATACAAAGGAAGTTGTTAAAGCTGTTTCAGCAGCATTTGAAGAGAGAGCCTCCAGATTCGTTATATCAATGTTCAATGATATAGCCTTCTCTCGTTACGAGGAACTATTTTCGCCAGAGATATGAATTGTTTAAGACTTTGACATTTATTAGGCTACATTAGGTTACGCATACAAAACTTAATTACATATTTTACTTAATTGTTTAATACTTTTTTATTAAACAACAAACGACGGCTAAAATCTTTTTAAAATTACTCGGAGTAGTGATCTTGATTACAAATATCGAGTTATTTAGATTGACTATATATATATTGGCATATTTATCATTGACATATTGCATTTACGAGATATGTCCCAAAAGTAATGAGAATGAATTTATTATGGCCTATTTACATATTCGAGCAACAATTACTTTGGATCTCCTTCAAAGCGTAGGCTTTTTGGGAACGCACAAACCGTTTCCAAAGTTCTATACCATTCCTGGAAGCAGTGCTGGAAGTCCGCATATCTGTGAATGTGTTCAGCGCGTGTGGCCATTTGGATCTGGTCGAAAGTCCCGTGATGGCGACCCTTTAACAGATTTTTCACTTTGGCAAAAGCAAAAGAATCACACGGAGCCCCAGGCACTGCTTTCAGGAATGGCAGAACTTCGGGAACGGCGTTCCCAACGTATACACACCGTTCCCAAGAAGTCTACTTTGAAAGAGATGCAGAACATGTTTATCGGCAATTTTATTATCTGAATCATTGATTAGTTGGTTTTGAAATATAATTTTCAAGTTGGAAACAGATAGAGAAGAGAAACAATATTTGTTCATTCGTATTTAAACGATTGAAACGCTTGTATACAAGCGTGTATCTAAAACTTTTGTATATTTTTTGCAAATTTACATGGTATAAGATATGTAAATACACATGTATATAACTTAAATTGTCACTAGTTATAAATGTATGGTAAAAAATGGTGTAAATAAAAAAAAAGCGCAACCATTATATTTTTATATTACATATATGTATATTCTATTATATTCTATGCAGTTACTTAAGAATATTAACAATATTAACAGAAAATATATATAACAAAGTATGTTTGTTCATTCGCTCGGAAGAATTTTAGTTACCACCGTGACACGCGGTGTTCGTGCTCGCACGCATACCGAATGCCGTGAAAGTATTTATTTACGTGCACTTTTATTGCACGCTATCGCCGATTGGTATAGATTGGCACGTGTGACTTTTTTTTCAACGGTGCAACACGATCTTGCTTTCACTCGTAAATTACATAATTCGCAAGAATGTTCCGTGATCAGCAACGAAGCTTTGTCGCATCATTTTCCAACGCTTTCATGCGTAGCCTATAAAAAGGTTTATTTCATATGAGAGAACACCGCGGTCCGTGAGGATAGACACGACGACGTACATTAGCCTGATGATCTATCGAGGAGTCTATCAGGCTTGACCTTGACGTAGCCCCCCATCATACCATCGAGCCAACGGTGATCACTGTGGAACGAATTGTGGTTTTCTGATTGAGGAAATAAGCTTTTTTGTAAACTACAGGAGCGAGGCTTGTTCGTTCGCATTCGCGCTATATTCTCTCGCATTTCTATCTTATTCGCGTTAAAGCGCGCTTACATTTTTTCTTCGAGAGAATATTGCCACTTCTATTTATAGAAATAGGAAAATTAAATCCACGATAATAAAAACAAATGTTGCACAAATCCCAGATTCGAAGGGAATTCAAAATGTAAAGCAAGTTTTTAAGGAAATGATTTATTTTAATAATAGAAATAGAGAGTTAAAAAAGTGTTTTTATTTTTAATAGAATCATCATTTCGTTTAATACACTGCGGACACTCACAGACATTGACACTCTTTGCATACCCACATGCACACATTTTCGACTTTGAATCATGTCTATTAAGTGTTAAGTGTTACATTGTGTGTTTAACGGCTTTTGTCGTTGACCGTATCGAACCCAATGTTCGGGATCGAGCGCTATTATTCTTAACAAAAAGCAGAAAAGTATCATTTTGTTTCAAGAAAATGCACGCTCTCAAATGGTTGCGCACGTGTTGCATACTCGTCAAACAGATTGAATTACTCACTGAACTTATAATAGGGGTACTCAAATAAGTTAGAGTTTAACGGTTTGACAGGTTATGTCGGGTTAAAGTCGGGTAAAAAATTAATTTTTTACACTTTGGGCGCGCTACGCCGCTACTCTTTAAAATTATATGCAAAATATATAAGTGTCTTATTAACCTATCACATTAATCTTTGGGTTAAAAGTTCAAAAATCAACTTTTTACCCGACTTTAACCCGACATAACCTGTCAAACCGTTAAACTTTAACTTATTTGAGTACCCCTAATACTTTGATCCCCATATAACTTTCACATTTCTTAACCAAAAGAAAGGTTTAAAGAATTTTTGTTTTAATGGAAAAGTCGCAAAAGCAAATATCTGAAAGAGAAATCGGAATCCTTTCTTTCACAACCGAGATAAACCAGTTTGTCCGGCTATTTATTGAGATGATAATTATGTCAAAAACTATAGTAACTTTAAAATTAAAAGTTAATATTTTTTTCAAAACATTGCATATGTACTTTTGTTTTAAGTAATTTTTTAATACAATAAATTTTATTTATATTTTTTCGATTTTTTTTGTATAATTTTAATTTTTAATACATATCAGCCTGAAGACAAAAGTTATTATAATAAGGCAAAAGTAATTATACAGTTATTATATTATCTACATTTTATTTTAAATATTATCATTTCTATTTTAAGCTGTGTATCATATGTGGCAGTTATATTAGTTTCTTCGCTACAAATTAATCTTCATTAGAGAGAGAGATGAAACAGGTTTTAATTTAATGAATCACTAAAAGCTGGCCCTTGGGACCGTTCCGAGAAAGATCTCCACTTCTCGCCACGTCGCAGATCAGGTAGAGAACAGCGGGTTGTTACAGGAAACGTCTTTTCTATATAATCTTAGCCTGACCTTTTCCTCTAAAAACACATGTTACGCAAATGTAACCGAATGCTGGTGACATAGATAACGAACATATTTCATAATAAAGTTTTAATATAATCTATCTATTTACAATCAGCATGCAATTTCGTGCCGCGCTTCTTGAATGAATCTCCGACTTATCTCTGGAAATTTCCCAACATTTTTCGAGTCATCCTTTTTGGGAAAGAAAGAGAACTGCGCCGTTAATGATAATCAAATTATTAATGATATTCTATATTCAAAGTAGCTTTCGTATCAACTTGCAAATGTAACTACATCTGTAAATATTATATAAATAATTCTAAATATTGACTTATTTTGCAGAAATCGTGATTGCGATGTAATTAATTAAGCAGCAAAAATAAATGGGACAACAAAAGGTTATTATTATTATTAATATAATCGCAGGTAATAAAAATTCATTTAATATCTGATTTTAAATTTTAAATATTTTATAAATAATACTAAATACTGCACGGCTCATTATGCAGAAATTCAATATCTGATTTTCCATGTAGGATTTTCTATTGGTATATAGCAATAAGTGCATTGCGCGCCTGTCGCTGGAGGACGTGGGAAAAATTCGCCGCGCGTTTTTCTTCCCAGATGTTTACGCATGCGGAATGCGTTCCAAGGTATTACTTACACTTCGGAATCTCAAACGTAGAAAACCGTGCCGGTTTTACTTCGCTCCGAACTGTGTGATTTCGACGACCTTCGATATTTTGCGGCAGCGATTTGGTTACCGGGATCGGAAGTAATTATGCATAACACGCCGAGAGAACCATTGTTTATCGTTCAACGGGATCACGTGTTGCGGCGAACGTTCGCCGCGGCAGTACGATAAACGCGTGTTATAACGTCACACGGAGGAATTAGCTCGTGTTAATAATGGCTACCGCGTGGATTACGAAACGCGGCCGGTTTGCGAAACTTGGCCGGCTAAGGTGAAACTAACGTGGCTTATTACAGCGGGTTTATTGGATTTAGCATCATTGATTTCGCAAATTGATAATCTGCCATCTCAATCCGCGACTTAATTAACACGGTTGCCCAAATCGACGGATGGAGGCAGTTTCTCGTCATTCGGTCGCTTGTGTCTGCAATTAATGAATCAGAATGCCTAATGGCAAGCGAACTGTAGAAATATAACGAGAGATAAATAACTCCAAGATTTTGCCGTGGAAACCTATCTGTAGCTATCTGTAGCTATTTATTGTCTTGCGTTATCAGCAAGCATGCATTGGATTGATTTATAGATTGTTGCATATGGAATGTTGGTTTTAACTTTTACATCAAAAGGTTCCATTTAATACCCAAATAATACAGTAATATTCTTTACGTTTTTCAGATGTATATATGTATATATATTTTCACAATCTCCCGAATGCAGAAACTCCCAAAACGAAAGAAGTTAAAAATAAAAAACATATTCTCGTCCTCAGCATACTTTCTGCTGAGAATGTGATATTTTTTTACAATATACCAGTTTCGTCAGCTGTAGTACTTTGGATCTTTTTTTTAATATATTTATATTTCATGTTGCGTAAACATACTTGTTACGACAGAGACGTGGCTACTTTTCCTCGTTTGCCATCTAATTCTACAAAAAAAATATATTCTTGCAAGGACATGCGAACAATCAGTAAGAATATCTGGTCTTTGAAATAAGTAACACATTAAATCGTCATCACGATAAAAATCAATTGTTAATTGTACTGACAATTACAATTAATAAATAATTAAATAATTAGTTTTAATTGTAATGACAATTAACAATTGATTAATTGTAATCATGTAAAACAAATACATATTCACAACTAATCAATTTAATTGTCAATTGCAATTAACAGTTAAAATTTCAATTTTCAATTGTTTCAATACGATTTAATTGTACCCAACACAATTGATTGCTGGATTGCCTGGCCAGTGGAACGGAACTGTAACGCCAGCTGCATTGGCTCGGTCTCCGGTATAGTGTTTTACTAGAACCATTGGATCAGACATTGGCAGCGAGTGAAAGTGTCGCCAGCATATCTGACCGTATCCGTATGTTCATTGTGCACATATGCGATCTCGGGGATCGCTACTTAGAAATCGCCAGCCGCCGAACCGATTCTGACCATACCGGGCGATCGGCGTGCCGTATGCACGTTTCTGTTTCCGCGATCCAGCGGTATTCCGCCTGCGCAGCAGTAATCGAACCGCAACGACTCATGCAGGTTCTTCGATAAACTTGGCAGCGAAATCCTAACTTTCGTATAAATTAGAGAACTATTTAGCAGAGGCCAAAGTTTTACCACAAATATCGACACTGAACTGTATTTTTTCAGTTTTCCAGACCACGTGTGGAATATATATTTCTCTTATTCGAGAGTCTTTATTTTTCATAGACAAAAATATATATGCATGTGTTATAGGAAAATGCTTGCGAAGGACGCGATACGTCACGGAGGACGTTGCTCGATTACAGATTACAGGATTTAAATAAGTAGGTGTGTCGGGAAACAGTGCAGTTTCCGTCAACAAACGGTACAAAATCGACTCAATGGGCATATATGCGGGTAATTACCGTTATATGACGTAACGCACGAAGACAATGCGTGTAGCACAGCACGGTATTGTCTTTTAGTCATTTCTTTAGGCATTTTTGTCTGAAGCTGAAAACTTTCCTTTCAACTTTGCGAGTGATTTAATACAATTAAAACTATGTAGATAGGCTAAAATAAAACTTGAATTAAAAAAGATTGATTCAAATGACACGTGAAGCAATTTGCACTACGAATTTAATCGTCCTTTGATATTACACCAAAGAAACTCATGATACTCTGTTATACTGTGGTCTCGTCGTAACCGCAAAACGTTACCGCACTGCGTGGCCTTAGAATAAAACGCAAACGAAATAGGTGCATTTTAACTTGTAATTGACATACAGCAATTTAAGAGATCATTAATGACTTTATATTATTTTTAACAATAAATGGTTACTACTATTTTAATTATAGTTATACTAGTATTTTAAAGTATATTATAGTTATACTAGTATTTTAAAGTATAATTTTTTAAAATAAATAAGGTTTTCTCGAAAATAAAAAAACTGTGATTTTAAATAACTGCGACTTTACATTATGTCGGTTATTAAAGAAAATAATAGTATTTTATTTAAAAATAAATAGGATACAATATATAATGTTGGGAATACATTTTTTCTTCTTCTTCTTCTAATTAAATTATTATATGAACCAGTATTTAAGACACGCTTATAATTTATTTTTCTCCATTTTTTAGAGTTTTATTATTTTATATATTAGAACATTCGTAAATCTCGAATTTATGAACTCGATTACCATTTCCCACAAGAATCTTCCAACGATGATGTGTGCGCGCAAGCACGCATATTAATTATGATATTAATAAACTCTTGCCGTTTAATTAAATACAGTCCGTTCCTGTAGAAGCAGTTTGCAAACCGGATTCGAATAAAATCACAAAATAATATCCTTGCTACTTGAACGTGAATTCGTGTATAAATTTTCGTGAAAAATATCGCGTTTGATGCTACGACGACAAATCGAGCCAATCAACCGACACGAAAGAGTGAAACTTTTTGATATGTGTAACTGGATTTATATGTTTATGTGTCTACTGCATGCAGAAACTAGATGCATAAATTAGGTCCTTCAAATTTTACTGTAACATAAATTTTATTACGTTTGTAACATTTTATTGCAACTGAAACAAGTTTAAAGATATAAATTTGTAAAATATGTGTTAAATTATATAGTCTGACTTAAAACTAAAATGATTTTATATATTCTATCAATTTTAACACAAAATTTCAACTTTTTCTATATGCAAAATTACTTTTTTCATATCTTTAAATAAATAAAGTAATCGTTATTAATTGTGATGCATATTGAAAAAATATATTCCTCTCTACTTATCAATGAAGAAAATTTTTTCGACGATTTGGTGAACGAGTTTTTGGAGTTTTAAGTGCCTACATAACCATATTTCGCGTATCGAATTTATCGTACGTAAAAAATATATAGATCCGCTGCAGATGTAATAAAAACCATTAAAGTTCTACTTTTTTAACTGTCTGATAAAATAATATTACAGCGTGGATATTAATGTATGTGATTTTGTGGCGAGAATTCATATGCGACGGTTAAAAAAACAGTCAAGGAAATAAGTAACAAAAAGCAAAATGTTGATTCGAAGACTTCCCAGATAGAAATATAGTCGCGCGCGGTTGTTCCTTCGCGGGGCTGTCAGAGGAATGACTTATACCTATCCAGGGAAAGCTCAGCTCGGCCTTAAAGGAATCTCGACGAGGCAGCGTCAAGGACGACTTCATTCGCATAACCACACGGCGATGCCTTCATCGCGGAAAGGTTAGCCTAATTAATGTGGTCGACCAGTCAGTTGGGCGATCCACCAGACGAAAAGCAGGAATTTAAATATCCAGTTAGAAATATTTATCTGGCAGGAGACACGAAGTCACATGATTGCGTAGTTCTTTTGAATATTTTAAAGTTTACGCGAATTTCGTCGAAGAAACAATCCATAAATTCTGATCAAGATATATGTCGGAATTCGGAATAATCTCTTATAATGCATTAATTAACAATATAATAATATAATTGTATTTTATATTTATATATAAATAGTGTATAGTATAATGACATATCTAAAGTAAGTATATTTTGCAATTTTTATAATATAATTGTGTGCTTGAAGCTTGAAGCATATCATGGATAATAATAATATAGGTCTTTGTGTAAAGAAATTACAGGTAATTTTTAAGTTCTTTTAACAAGTCTCGTTGAATTCATTTAGCATTACTTCCATTGCATTCTTCCGAATATACAAACTTGCAATCTCGAAATATAGTCCGGGAGTCAGGGCTATTAAAAAATAAGAATAATGAAGTTCACGGCGCAAAGCTGGATTTTTTTTTAATCGATTTTTATGATATCCCGTAACAAGTGTGTAAAGTCTCTACAATCAACTCGGCCCGCTTCGCCTTTTTTTATTGCAAAATATATAAAAAAACGCGTTTCTGTATAGTTTTCTTTAAATAACTCCTTCTGTGTTGGTCAAACGACAAAACTTGAAGAGAGGAAAATTGTTCGGAAGGAAATTTCCTATAAGAATAAGCCTTAAAAAAATTTAAAAAATTTTTTTTAATTGCAAAATTGCAAAAAATACGCGAGACAAGGGCCATTTTTACAGGTTCCCGAAAATTGGGTTAAAAATTATCATATTTAAGCGGACATTCACTCAATGATACCTCTCAGTATGCTGAACAAGTGTGCACAAGGCTCGCCTCCAATTTTTATATGGCTGCCTATTAACAAATTATTTATGCAAATCGGGCGCTTGGCTCTTACGTCTAAACGGGTAAACTTATTTTGATGCACTTTATCGGAAATAAAAGGTAACGATGTCTAGTTTATGAATTTAAAATAAAAAAATTTTTTTTTCTAAAATTTGACCACTATTTAAAACAATTTAAATTTTGCACATTAAATATCGGCGTTGTTTATTGGCGTAGAGTAATGCAAATAGCACCATTGGTTTGCGCTTAAAAAATCATGAATTTCAAAAAAAAAAACGTCCCGATACGACCAATAGAAGCCGAGATAATTGACTTTTACATAATTAATGATTGCAAGTAAACTATTTCATATTTTTACTTGAAAATTAATGTGAAGGTACTGGAGTGAGTGCTTTAACGGTGAAATTATTTTTCGCTGCAATTCGACTGCCAGGTTCGGCGAAAAAAAATGTCGAATACAGCGGTTTTAGAGCGAAAGCGCTGGAGCGGACGCAGCGGCGCGCCGCGGCGGCTCGACTGCGTGGCGCGCAGGCGCGCGAGCCGCTGCTGCGTCCGCCAAGCTCGCTTAATTAACAATTACTTTTCTCTGCAACGAAAGCACGTATCCAAACGATTTTTTTTTTAAATCTGCTTGAAATTTTCCGAATTTTATGATTATTACATTATAAATGTCATATTCTCAGTATTAACGGAGATACACAAGATATATTAGGAAAAATACGTATTAATTAATAACAAATTATTTTTATGATATTTTATACTGTATTGTAGGTTGTATATTGTCAATTGTATGCTGTATTGTATATTGTATACTGTCAATACAGATAGAAAATAGATTTTCTACATTTTTCTGATCTTTATGATTATTCCATTAAAAAGAGGATATATTTTCGTAACTAATAGTGACAAACAATTATATATTTAAAAAAGTCGTTTTTATTAAAAAATCGTTTTAAGTAAAAAATTATATTAGTAATTTTGTGTGTGTAAAGAGTGGTAAGATAAAATACAATTTTTTCATCGCGCTTGTTCGCTCGTCTTCGCTCCGTTGATAAGTACGCGGATAAAATGATACGAATCTTTCAAAGATTCAAGAAGTTTACCATTACATGCGTTATTCTGTTTTATTTGCAACTAGAAAAATAAATTAAATTATTTTAAACAAAAAAAAGACTCGGAAAAATTTACGTAAAATAAAGTAAAATAAGTGTGTAGAAAACCTATTTTCTATCTGTATTGACAGTATACAATATACAATACAGCATACAATTGACAATATACAACCTACAATACAGTATAAAATATCATAAAAATAATTTGTTATTAATTAATACGTATTTTTCCTAATATATCTTGTGTATCTCCGTTAATACTGAGAATATGACATTTATAATGTAATAATCATAAAATTCGGAAAATTTCAAGCAGATTTAAAAAAAAAATCGTTTGGATACGTGCTTTCGTTGCAGAGAAAAGTAATTGTTAATTAAGCGAGCTTGGCGGACGCAGCAGCGGCTCGCGCGCCTGCGCGCCACGCAGTCGAGCCGCCGCGGCGCGCCGCTGCGTCCGCTCCAGCGCTTTCGCTCTAAAACCGCTGTATTCGACATTTTTTTTCGCCGAACCTGGCAGTCGAATTGCAGCGAAAAATAATTTCACCGTTAAAGCACTCACTCCAGTACCTTCACATTAATTTTCAAGTAAAAATATGAAATAGTTTACTTGCAATCATTAATTATGTAAAAGTCAATTATCTCGACTTCTATTGGTCGTATCGGGACGTTTTTTTTTTTAAATTCATGATTTTTTAAGCGCAAACCAATGGTGCTATTTGCATTACTCTACGCCAATAAACAACGCCGATATTTAATGTGCAAAATTTAAATTGTTTTAAATAGTGGTCAAATTTTAGAAAAAAAATGTTTTTATTTTAAATTCATAAACTAGACATCGTTACCTTTTATTTCCGATAAAGTGCATCAAAATAAGTTTACCCGTTTAGACGTAAGAGCCAAGCGCCCGATTTGCATAAATAATTTGTTAATAGGCAGCCATATAAAAATTGGAGGCGAGCCTTGTGCACACTTGTTCAGCATACTGAGAGGTATCATTGAGTGAATGTCCGCTTAAATATGATAATTTTTAACCCAATTTTCGGGAACCTGTAAAAATGGCCCTTGTCTCGCGTATTTTTTGCAATTTTGCAATTAAAAAAAATTTTTTAAATTTTTTTAAGGCTTATTCTTATAGGAAATTTTCTTCCGAACAATTTTCCTCTCTTCAAGTTTTGTCGTTTGACCAACACAGAAGGAGTTATTTAAAGAAAACTATACAGAAACGCGTTTTTTTATATATTTTGCAATAAAAAAAGGCGAAGCGGGCCGAGTTGATTGTAGAGACTTTACACACTTGTTACGGGATATCATAAGAATCGATTAAAAAAAAATCCAGCTTTGCGCCGTGAACTTCAATATCTAATCCCCTGACTCCCGGACTAATAGCCATTATGCAAAGTACATTTATTTTTGACACAATAGATGATGCACAAGTCTCAGCATACTTCCAAGGAGCAATTATTTCAGTTGACGATGCGCTGACGTTAATTCGCGATCGATGACATCTTAATTAATTCGCTAGTCGATGTGTGTGTGTGTGTGCGTGTGTGTGTGGGGGGGGGGGAAAGAATTTTACGCGGAGAAGAAAGAGAGATATGACGTACGAAGGAAAAGAAACGCGACCGCAGGTACAGCAGAAAATTGTGCGGTTACTAATGAACGATCGAATGATCGAGCGATCGGTCAGTCGGTTAGAGGTGCGTTCGGAGAAAGCTGGGTGAATCGTCCTTAGGACGTTCTGTGCAACATCATCAAGGCCGTTTCCCTCGACTGCCGGCGACGACGATTCCGCCGCGAAACCGTTAACCCAATTATTTATTGAACGGCCGATCGAGCGAATCGCATTCCTCATACTCGACAGTACAGCGGCGCAGGAGGGAAATAACAGGAAACGTAGCGGCCAGCGCATCGGCATCGATCAAAATGATTGCGAACCGTGTAATCGGCCGATGTCAGTATATAGTATTTTTTTCTCCTTTCATTCGCTACCGTTCACGCGGTCGTTTGTTTCACGAAACGCGTCGTTCGTTTTCTAATGTCCGCCGATTACCACGTCTGTCTGTATTAATTTAAATAATTTCTTAAGTGAATTGTGCGTTAGATACGTCCGACGTGCTTTCCAATTGCGCGAGATACGCTTTTCAACCTCACGAGTCTCTGATAAAGTAACCATTCGTTATATGCTTAATGGTGGCTTAATAATATCAAGCGGGAGGTTCCTTTTATTTCTCTCTCTTTTTTTGAACATTTTCTCGCGCAGAAAAAAAGAGAGGAAAATGATCGTCCGCGCGATATCGAGGGTCCAATTTTGCGCATTTATTCGAAACGGTACTTCTCTTTCAAGGACGCGCACCTCGTGTCTTTCGCGAATTGCCTAACCCAGTTACGGCCATCACGCGAACGTGTTCAGCTGCATGCACATTGCATATCTCTTCGGATGGGAACCAGGGTCGCGCGCGAGAGGACAAGGGGGATGAGATTAGATCCTCGAATACATTCCGCCGGTTCGGCGCGACCGTAATCGGCGACCTGACGTAACAGGTCTCTAACTGTCCCCGGCGCCATTTTGAGAACGGTGAACGGAGAACAACGTGCCGTTGTAACGCCGCGTGTAACGCGATAAGCCAGCCGAAGTACGTTTCGAGCTATTGGCGCAAGTGGCTTTTGCAATTTGAGCCGAAACAGCTGATGGGCGAAGTCGATAGCGCTAACTGCAACTTTTTATTGATTAACTCGGCATTGACTCTTCTGACCTAAATACTCGCTTTTCCTCGGTGTTAGATTGCACGTTGAAGGCGCCTTTTAAAAGCTCCGCGATTTTAAGTGCATAATCTCGACAACGATTTATTGGAACTTATGTCTAATAATAAGGAAATGAAAGAAGTAAATTCACAAACTTTATTTTGTGTTACAATTAGTGATTTATTTTCGCTCTTTTACTTTTATAAATCGGTTCATTAAAAAGTAGAATAACAAACGATTTGATAAAAATATAATGAAATTGCTGTTGTATTTGTTATTCATATATAAATATATGAATCCTTATTTCTGCTTACAAGAAAATTCTTTTGATATACGAGATATATGTCGTCATTTTTCCCGCTCAGTTTACCACGGTTTTCAGCTAAAATTTCACGTTTCATAAATTTAACGTTAGCGACGACTTTTTTTTATGGGGACGTTCTCTTCTTGCCATTTACAGCCGCACTGCCTTTATTTTGTCAAAACACTGGAACGGACAAAAGCAAAGTCAGCGAAGCGGCGCACGAATGAAATCGTCGGCGCGATTAGAATTATCCGTGCGAATGGCGCTCGTGACAAACTATCCATTAATATACTAACCGGTATATACGTGGGGACGTCTATCGAAGAGTCGTAGACCCCCGTTGAAAGTCTAACGTGATAGAAACTCAAATGAAAGCTGCCCGACGAAGGAAGCGAGCGGGAAGGCGATCAAGAAGTCGCGCGCCTCGATATGTATATATATACTCGATCGCAATTGACTTTTATAACTGTTCGATACGGCGCGAGTTTTTTTTTCCCGCCACGCAGAAACTCTCCGTCACGAAGATCGATCGTCGATTCGATCGGCGATCGCCCGCACATTCTCGCAAGTGAGAGAGACTATAGTGGAATCGCGTGCACGTACACGCGAGACTCTTCTGGTGAAAGAATCGTCGATTTTCACTGCGTGGCATTCAAACGGGTAACTCGAGACAGAAAAGAAAGACAAGCAATCGACGGGTAATCGGCGTTTTAATTTTGTCCGATTTCCATTGATTTGCAATTGTCGCTCGCATCTCGGCCGTTCGAATATTAGAAATCGACGGTGCACAGCTGCTCGGTCGACTATCTCGACTTCTTCACGAAAGCGTAGATAAGTCACCACTTCGCCAAAAAAGACATACATATGTTCATACGCGAGCACACGCATATCTATGGCAACTGATTAAATTAATTTCACCCGGTCGTACCGAGGCGCGGGTACGATCGGTCGAAGCGCCAATGAAGGGATCGCCGGGTGACCCATATATCCTAACAACGTTCCGCAACGTGCTGACAGAGAGCCGCGGTAAGAAAAAGTCCAGTTATCTCGGTACCGATATGTTAATTCAAAAGTAATAAGACATTTAGCGAGGCCTCCTTCTCCCGATCCGATCCGGTCTTGCGAGCCGGACGAATGATGACTCGGTCAGGTGAAGGCAGACAAATTTTAAATGGTGAAAGTCCAGCCGGAGAGCGATCGCGACCGAAAAAAATTCGCGTTGTCCCATCGCGGCGGCATTTTTGCGCGGCAACGTGAGAGAATTACTCGGGAACGAGGATTGTGTTTTGCCGACGGTCGCAATCCGCGGCGATAATTTGTCGAAATTTACGGCTTCGCAATATATCCCGCCTAAGATCTTCGCGCGATGATGCATTCGACGTGATATTTCACGACGTGTCGTGAGAGATATTGCGTTCCGCGTCCAATTTCCGAGATCTTTTGCAATAATCGATGATTCCCGGTAAACGTAAGTAAAATATTTAAATTTTTAACTTGTAAAATTGAATTGATTATATTTATTAATAATCCATTATAATACTATTGAACAATACTATTGAATTAGTGCAAAAGATCCGTTATATTTATAAAACAAAGCTAAACAAAATTTCAGCGGAATCGAATGAAATTGCCGCCGCGAACTTCAATATATTCTTTTTTATTTACAAAAAAAAATTTTAATCCCTCTTTTCTAAAAAAAAACTTTGATTTTCTAACTTTATCTGATACAAAGTCCGAAGAACCGGCAAATCTTCTGCATCAAACTAATAATAAACGTAGTCTTTTAACAGGCAATGTATTAGCAATGATAAATTGATCGGGTAAAATCTACGTCGCGCTATTGAATACTCTTTCCGATTTCTTCGCCGGTTGGACGTTTTCAAGCAATATGCAAAATAATGGTATGTAATTAGACGGAAACGAAGCTGCGCTGGGCGCCATACGCCGGCCGTGTATCAAACACTTGCTCGCCCGGTTCAGAAGCCGCGGAACGGAGTCCGCGAGATATTCGCAATTCACGGGACGGTCCTCGCGCACATGCACGTGCAGCTACAGGTGCAGTCTCGTGACGTCAGTGTTCATTGTTCGCCGTTCTGCGAGCGCGGCCCGCGGATCCTATACGTGCGCGGTGCGGTGCAATGACTGCACGCCCGCTTTTACGAGCCTTTCTTCGCCGAGCCGAGGTGTTCTTTTTCGGACGAACGAACGGTCTTGCTCCTCTTTGCCTCTCCTGGTGCCTGGAGCGACGTTGCAGAAATGTACGCCGGAACATGCAACGACGCGACGGTTAAGACCAATGCATAGATCGAATGTGGCGGTGCCATTATGCCCCCCTTAAGCATCCCAGGAACGACAAGGGTCTCGAAATTTATTATTGTACGCCATATGAGCTATCTTGTAAAATTCCGTTGAGCGTTTAATTTTTAACGCTATATATATTTCTATTGGCGTTTACAGAATTCTCGCGGTACTAATTAAATTCGATATCTAGCACGACCTTGCTAGGAAACATTTAATTGCCGCGCGAGATCTTGTTTCCTCGGGAGACTCGAAGCCGGCGCTCGGCGGTTCGGTCTCGCGTAAACAAGTATATATACATTGTTGCATTTAATATCGCGATATCGTAACGGGAAACATTCACTGCTTTCGACCGCAAGGAAAGCCCGCGGTCCGTATGAACCGGGGTGTAAAACTTTTACCGCGGCGCGAGCTCTGCAACCGTAACGCGTTTCAGGAGAAAGAAATTCGTCAGTGCGCTCGTCGGAGGCCCGGCCAGCATCCACGGAGTTCCGGGACACGGCTCCTGGGATGCATTGTAGTGTGTGCGCGCGCGCGTTTGCAGCCGGTTCGACTACATTTCGTGACGGTGCACACCCTCTCGCATCGCGCATACACAACGCGAGCGTCGCGAGCACACACACACACAACGGCATAATAAACACGTTCCACACGCATGCACACAATACAGAGACGTTCGAGAGGTCCCCGAATCTCTCTCGAGCGGGCCCGACACGAGGGGCCCGCAACCAGGCAAAGTCCATATGCAAAACACATGCGGAAAGCGATTGGCTCGCCGGCGCGGCGGAGACCCGTGTAACGAGCTGCGGCGGTCCATCTCCCGATACGACGCCGGGCCCGGGCCTCACATTTTACTTCGTCGCATATCGTTATCGGGCGATTAATTCCGGCCCGCGCATACTTTGTACGCTGACATCCTCGGCGGGAGGAGGAGGATAATGATGGGCCGCGATATAGAAAATTGCGCGAAATGGAGATTAATCGCGCGCCCGTAGTTTGCACAATCTTCGTTCAGTCCGTTGAGCATGACGCTTGTTTTCTGCGTCCTGTTTACGCGGATCGAAGACGAGGAAAGAGGAGAAGAAAGGAGGAAGAGAGATCACAAACTCGCGGCGCTAGATTACCCTCGGTGACATCACATCGTGATGAAAATAAAATATCACCGTTGATTAGGATTCTTAAAGACATAATTTTTAAATATTACATTTCAAAATCGTGTTAATACCTTAAACATGTTTTAAACAATATTAAAAACAAGGCAAAGAAATATACGTTTTAAATATTTATATCTGTCTCTCTGTTATTTTAAAATTTTATTAAAATATTAACAATAGTTATGTTTAGAAAACTCCAATTCTTTTGTTCTGCCGTTTACATGTTACGCGATCGTGACCTACAATTGTCTTAACTCGTAAATTAGTTCAATTAGCCATTACTCTCTATTACTTCTCGGCTAACAGGTCTGTATTCCCTTCTCCCATTAACGAGACGCTGCGTGAGATTGGATTCCTACGGGAATCCTTTTGCGGTACGAAGAACCACAGGATGTTGAAGCGTAATCGAGATTCCAGCATAGATACAAACCACCCACGTACGAACATGTTCGTTCTCGGCATTAGGCTAATGTGATTTGATCTCCGACGATGTACACGCACATACGTACGTCCATCCGTCCGTCCGTCCGTCCGTCCGCTCGTTCATTCGTCTGCTCGCCCTAACGTTCCCTTCTCGGACACGCCTGGAATCACAATTTCAAATACCCCAGCGAATAGCGTTAACCTACGCGCGGAATAGCTGATTCTTCTTTCGGAGTAAAATTGATGGTGCTTTATAACGATAATCGGCGACCGGTACATCGCGCGTAATCGATACCTGCAGCTATTAATCGATAATTTTCGTCAGGTATTTCGTACATACAACGGAACGTCGCGCCATATGGTGAGCGGTAAAATGTATGCGTTAAACCTTTAAACATAATTATTACATATCTTTGATCACTTTAAAATAAGGCTAACTTAAAAAAAACATGCCAGCTGCAGTGTACAATCGTGACCTATTTTCGAGAACTTGAAAGAAAAGTGTGAGGATTTATTAATTTCTGTGACCAATATGATTTTGAACGGAACGAGTATTCTTCTTTCCCGGAAGGAGACGACAATTTCATCCGGATAACGTTAAGAACAGTAAAATCACAGAAAGATTATTTATATTGCGACCGGCAGTACGTGTAGCAGCCGTTTGAGAGAACAAATTGCGACGATGTTTGTGATATCGTGCGCGTATCGTATTTCTGCCACTAGGTACGGAGAGCAGATACGGAGCGTTTATGAATCGTATAGCGCCTGGCGACTGCACCGCGCATTCAAATCATCGGTCAGTGCTCCGCTTGGCTATCTACCTCCGCAGCGAGCCGGGGATCGCGTTGCACTTTCGTGCCGCGGAAATATTAACGTAAATGTTGCGGAGACTTCTGCACGTCCTGCACCGAGGATCGCAATTACGTGTATTATCATGTTCTTGCGATTAGCTGCAGGCAATAATCACATGGGTGTAATGTCGCCTTCGGTTAAAAATATATTTATAGAAATTCTACAATCGTTCAGATAAGTATACAATGTAAGATTATGTAATTTGAGATCCCGTGAATCAAGATCCTAATCGTCATGTTAATCAATTGCTCTTGATAATTTTAATATTATTGGCCTTTCGATATCTCCCGTTTTATTACATCTCGTAAAAAGTGAATGGCACCGACGGACATATGTTTAAAACAATTTAATAATGTCGTAAAGATGCTGTAACTAGGCAGGTTTGTAATGTACCTCGAATGGATTTGTTACGTAATGTATATATAAATTTATTCTTTATCTCGCATTTTTAAAAAGTGGAACGGTAAATCATATAATCATGCAAAAAGCACGTAACATTTTCATCAATACTCAAATCACACTTTTAATTGTTCTCGTCATTTTTATACCTGGTTAAGCTTGCTTGCATTATCATCGCAAATTTTAAACATTGTCGTCTCAACTCTGAAAAGGACAACAAAAGACTAACACTGTTTTTCAAATTTGTTAATTTGTTAAATGTTTCTTTCCATTTACAAGTTGTAAAAAAAAAATTAAAGATTTAGTTTCCTTCTCTAATTAAAATATTTTGAGGAATATATTTGTTACATAATTATAGTTTTACAAAGTGTTCCGTAGCACTTGTATTTTTCAGAATCAAGAGAGAAAAATTCCTTTATGCAATTAGCAACTCACCCTGACCGGCGTTTCTAGATCCCCATGGCACAGTGCACACCGGTAAACACGAATAATTTTTTTCTCTTTCTCTCTTTCGTCACTGGTATAACGTACCGAAATCCCAAAACCGCGAGCACGTTTCACTCGCGTACGAACCGCGGGAGAAAAAAAGAAAAAAAAGGAAGAAAAACGGAAGACGGAGAGATACAAATGAAAAAGAAGATCGGAACAAGTACTCGCGGAGGGCGGAAATTCACGAGCCGCTGTGAGAAACGCGGACGCTGCACGTTTCCTCGGCAACTTCCCCTAACGACAGAAACGGACTTTGAGTCTCCGGAGTCGGGCCCCTCGGTCTCGGTGCAAAGGACCCACGGGTCTTTGCGCTTGCGCATCAGGGCCCCTCTACCGGTTGACAGGGCGAAAGGTGGGAGGAACGACCGGCAACCCCCTTTCCACGGACCTGCTCCTTTTCGCGGGCTGCTTGCCGTGCACGACTGCACGTGTGCGTGAGTATTATGTTTGCCTTTATCTGTGGGTGTTGGGTGTACCTGTTCAGGTGGCAGCACCTCGCCTGATGGGTGCACCTGATCGGTAGGTCTAGGAACGAGGAGAAGCAAGGTGTATTTCGGTACCTGCGGACCTGCTTATTATCTATCTACATGAGAGCCGATACCGATACCTATTTACGATCTGTTTATTCTCTTTTTTTGCTCTGAAAGAAAAATGTTCTCTTTGGAACTAATTAAATGTCTAAATAGATACTTTTGCTTTGATCTTTACAAGTCGATAGACAAAAAACTGATTTTAAAGGAGTTCTAAGAGGATTTGTAAAAAGATCAAATTCTACGGTGTCATGCAGACGAAGTATTAATTTAAGAATGACTGAATTCCGGACACACTTCCCTCGATTACGTCAAAGGGGAGCGATTATTATATAACCGCGTTAATTGCATTCGCGTTGCCCTCGACCGTGTGCTGTTCCTTCCGGTTGAATTTCTTGCATTCAACCAGCCGGGACAAGATCCCTAGGAATTCGCGACGTAACACCTTATGTCTCGCCGTTGGGAATCATTGGGGGGAAAGAGAACGTTGAGGGGTGTAGGAGGAAGGAAAGCTAGTGCTTCGGCGGACACTTGGATGCACACCGGTGAGCAACACGCCGTATGCGTTAATAATTCCCTCGTCTTCCTTTCGTTCCTACACTTCACTTTCGCGCCCGGCTAGTGTTTGAAGAGGGTAAGACGAAGACTCTCAAATTCTCCGAGTCTCTTTTTTTCTCTCTCTCTCTCTCTCTCTCTCTTTATTTTCTTTCACTGCTTCCTTCCGCTCGTACGTCACGAAGCGCCTTTTCCATCTTTTCTTTACTTTACAAGACTGCTCGGTTTCACGAAGATGAAAGCATAATTTTTTATACTAATAATGTTAATATTCAATCGACGTGAACAGTGACTCTCTTATATTTAACAAAAATTGTATATTTTTTGTAATTTATTTTACTTTAATTTACTTGACGTATATAATATATTTGACGTGTTTCACGCAGAACGTTAAAAAAACAAAATAATTTTGATGTGCCTATCGTCGATCTTGCATACAACAATCACACAGCGCGATAGGCAGTCGTTAGCACAGCGTGAAGTACCGAATAGAGTTTTGCTAGCACGTTGTAGAAATAGCAGAATCATTTACCGACAGATCGATGCACACGAGTGAGCACGGGCGATCTGTGGAATACGAAATAGTTACGGAAACAGTAGTTAGCTCTACGTATTACATTCTCGCGCAGATGCAGCAAAACTAGTTAGGAGGATGCTTGAATTCTCGCTTGGAGAGTACTTGAATTTCTCGCAAGAAACTTCGAACATGAAGATTCGAAAAATGAAATAAAAAATTTGAAAAAAGTTCTGTACGTATTTGTTACGCATACGATTTTTAAAAATTGCGTGCCATTAATTTAAAAACGAATGCGATTTTTAATATTTACGTGCGGTTGCGGTTCTTTTAAAATCGCAATTTATTTCTTGTCAGGTAAAATGCAAATGTGTTATACTTCATGACTTCATGATAGACGTGGAACTTCGACTTTAGAGCCAGTTATAGAAGAAGGTCATCTAAGTTTCTAAATATCTTAAAATGATGATCGAATACGTTAATAATGTGTCCTTTCTCGGAACCGCGACACTATCTGCTATTTAATATTTGAGTTATGAATCATCGACGCACACATTCGCACGTGCGGAGTTCACGGAACGTGCCTTTTTTTCGCATTGTTATACATCCACCGACAGGAGTGAGAAAAGAGACAGTCACGCATACATTGTTAAAGAATTCGTGCACGTGCGTGGGCGTGTCACGTATGCGTGAACAGCTTGGAATTTGAATCAAGCGCAGGAAAGAACTATATACGTTCGTCAGGTATACGACGGCGCAAAGGCAATGAGAGACGTATGAAAGTGAATTTCACAAAGAAGAGAGGAAAGGATGCGCATCTCTGTACGGAATGCATTAGCTTCTAATACTTACGACGTGAATAGATCGCCACAGGAAAGAGAGAAATATTTATACGCGACTATTAAGATGAGAAATATTATTATATACGTAATATTTTATACTACGTTAATACCGAATAGAAAGTTTTCTCTCTTTTTTAAAGAAATGCAAAGTTTTATGTTGTAAAAATCAAAATTTTTTGAAAACAAGATATGTGTTCTCTTGCTTTCTGTCGTCTGTCAGGTAACTTCATTATTCTGCCCTCGTTAGATGACAATGATGACATAAATAACGTTCATAGAATTTAGGAAATTAATTGGGAATTATATTTTAAATGAAAACACATTTTTATTACAGACTCATAACGTTACAATTGCTAATTAACGTGTATTTACCCTTTATTTTCTTTTCTTTTTATTTATTTTTATATATAAAATTATCTTACAATGAATCATACGATATATTGTTAAAAAAACCCCTCACATACACAGAGACATATGTATAATGCATGAGTGACAATTATTTAGTGGTAAAATAGCAATATTAATTAATTGGTATATATATACAATTTTGTTACTTGGTTCCCTCGATTCTCTTTCGTGTGAACAGTTGCAATAATGATTGGCAATAATCGCACAACGAGCTTGTTACGAAAGTCATTTGCACGTGATATCGACGACACCATTAACACCCACAACGTCCGTTACCTTTTCCGTTGGCGCTCGAACCTAGAATTATGCGATTATGCCGTTGCAAGTACCAGGTTTGTGCAACGGTATAATTGCATAATTTCAGATTCAAGCTCCATCAATTGATCGGCCACGTTTTCCGATGCTGTAAAGTACTGACAAGGTATTCGATATGGATGCCATTTTACTACATTTTAGAACAGTTAGTTTTATAGCAAGATGGGTTATACACCATACTCTTCGCTGTTAAAATTAATATAGTATCATATAAAATGAAGAATCTTTATTAGCTATTACGTGATCGTGATGCGGGTCATACGGGCAGTATTTCTACTTTAAGAAGCTACTTCTACTTTAACGCCATTCAACGATCACTATAAGCCGTATTGATAAAATGTATGTGTGTCGGGAACGAATATAGGAATAAAATCTAACAAGTGTATCGCTAGAATACGATAGTGTTATATGTGCTACTTGCAACGTGCAGACTTCGTGAATAATGGAAATCGATTTCTTCTCGAGTGTGCGTGCGTAAATCATTTATTATTGCAATAGTAATAGAATCGAAGTCGAATCGAGAGCTTAACAGAATGAATACGTCGTAGTGTGAGTGTGTTAAGTAAACCGTGATAAAGCGATTGGTGATAATGCATTCTCTCGTGAATACTGCTTGAAACGTTTTATGCATCTCAGCATGTCTCGTTCAACTCCCTGCGTTTCTTTGAGATTGGTTATTTCAACCCCTAATTCCTGTAACTTTTTACATATGCAATCTTCAAAATCTTAGAAGAGATCGATCGAGTGTACTGAAAAATCACGATTTACATATCACTCTAAAATTACATTTGTATTTAATTACATATTACATTCGTCTATCAATCTAATTACTTTTATAATCTTCTTGTATTGTAAAACTTACTTTAAGATTAAAAAGTTAAGATAGCGGAAGAATGAAACTCGCCTATTTATATTAGAGTTAAATCATTGATTCGCGAGAAAACCTTTAATTATTATCATTATAATAATTATCATAATAATCCTACTCGCTATGATAATAGTTCGCCATAACTCGGCATAGTTGTAACACATTACATGGCATCAAAAGTTATACACATGTATGTATAAAATTTGCGTTGCTTTCGATGCTCTAGATCAAATTAACTCTAATTATACTGTGCTAATAGCACAGCATGCTCTTAATTTTAATAGACGTGCTTAAAGTTATTCTTTCTTTTATTGTCAATTTTCCTTTGTATCACTCTCATCACGATATTATTGTAAGCTCAAATGGGTTTTATAAAAATATTTATGAATATATTCTATCATAGAGAGGTATTATCATTTCTAAGTTTAAATTCGTTAGCTCACCGGTAAAGTGAATAGTGAGACATTAATTTCTGGCAGATATTCTTTTAGAATAAGAAATCGTTTCTTGTGTTTTTGCTCACATAGGAAATATCACGGAAATTGAATTTTCTCGATGATGGGAGACAGAGAATGAACGATGGAAAGTAGAGCGGTAGAATCCTGTATCCTACTTTTGTTGCTGTTTCTGTCACGATGCTGCACGTTCGTTATCATGTCGTGAGCTCCAGATAACGTTTGTTTTCTATAGAGCCATAGCTGTGAGAGTACCGGCCGCTGTACGACGCCCTGGACCACGCACCGGCTCTGTTCGAATAACTGTTACACACGATTAGCGAATTCATGCCGCCGGCGCCGGGCCTGTCGATCGGCACACCCTCGCCTCGTCCGTTCTGATGCAGACTGCCGGTTAATCGGCCGCTCTCCATCAGCGGTGCCCTGATATCTTCGGCCGCGCCGACGTCGGTGTACGGCTTGGGTGCACGACCGCAACTGCTCAGGAACACCGCGGCTATCACGCCCTGCGAAAAAATCGCAAGCTTTATTTACGGCTAAGATAATGTCGAATAATTATATTGTTTAAGAAATTCGAATTCGAGATGTTCGCGCAGTTTACAGATAATTGAACTGTTGATTGATTTTTGAAATCCAAAAGTTCGATCTTTTGAAGAGAATTTAGTTTTAACTTGATTCTATTTTTAGAAAGAAAAGTATTGCATTAGGCTATGATGTTTTTTTTTAGATAGCTCAGATTTAAACTAAAGTTAATTTTATTAATCGAAAGATACAGATTGTATGTGAAAACGAATCAGACGTACCACTAACATGTGAAGTAACACGATAAACATGGAGCTATTTCTAAAACCGATGTGGTCCAGCAGAATCCCAGCGATGCTGGGACCGATAAAAGCACCGAGGGCGAAGGTACTTGTCCACAATCCACTGATGAGGCCATAGGTATCCAGACTATTCGGAAATCCATACGATCTGGACATGGAACACGGACAGGCGACATTGTCAAAAGCATTGTCGATTTGTACAATGTTAGAAATTCGTCAATTACGTAACATAAACCGTAATCGACTTGCGAATTGTGCGCAAATAATAGAGATGTTTATATGTTCAGAATTATTCTTGTGCGACTTACATAGATGTCCGCAAGGCATCCGTGAAGCTTGCAACCAGTTGAGCAGCCATGCCTAAGCCGTGGATCACAAGGCCGGTGATAGGCATCCAGATTATGGTGGGCGACGGAATGAACGGCGCTGGACCGACCAGCGAGAAACCGATCATTACGAGAAAGCAGCCGGCAATGGTTGCTACCTGAAGAGCATCATGTTTTTTTTTTGCGCTGATATATATTTACGTGATATGTCTTAAATCTGATACAATTCGCCTTGGGGGCGGAATTACTTGTGATATAATTTAAGGGGGTAATTCAATTGAAAGTTGGAATTTTATGTAGAATCTTTCTTTTCTGTATCTGTATTGTACAAGATTACCTTTGGATGCCAGTAACTGTCGCAAAGCCAGCCCCATACTGGCGCGGTAATCGCGTAAGTGCCGCCGTTAATGACAAACATTAATCCGAGCACGACTGGACTTAAGTTGAATTGCCTCAGATGTGGTTCTAGCGTTGCTTGCAAAAATCCGATGCTCATGCTCGTTGCGATTATCGACATGCATGCGATCATCACGCCGGGGACTTTCACAACTTTCATTAGTCCTGTAAATCATATCATATCACATCGCGTGTAAAATCACGATTATATGGGTTTAAATAACCGTTTAAATGAACAGCACCTCCAGTGTTGTGCGATTCATTATCGCTAGCGTTATGCACAGGTAGAATAAATGCAGTGCTGACAGCTGCCAAGAACAACGCCGAGCCAAGGACCGCGAATGGTGTGGTATATCCGCCTATCTAATTTTACCAATCATGTGGTATTAATAATGCGTATTATCGTTAGTGATCTAGATAAAATTATCGCGTGTGCAGTCAACGTGTTACTTTGCGAATATGTATGTACAACGTTAGATATCTGCATACGAAATGTAAGAGAGAGGAGTTAAGAGAATACCACTCTTATAAAAACATATTACCTGATAGAGTGCGCCTCCAACAGTGGGACCTACGATAAGGCCCAAACCGAAGAAAGTTTCCAAACTGGCGAACGTCGTGGCAACATTATTGGGAAATTCTTTGGCGATAATGGCAAAGCTAGCTGTTAGAAATGCAGCATTTCCCATTGCCTCCACAATCCTGATCACGAAAGACAGGATTATGAAGGGGTAATGACCATCGACTTTGTCCAATAAACCGAAGAATATGGCGCAAGTTCCTGTAGTCAAGATACCGCCATTGAATAGTAACTTTGGACCGATTCGATTGAGCTGCGAAAGACAATAAATTAAATTAAAATTTGTGATAAATGATAATTTCTTTCAATATTTCCGTTAAGGAAAAAATGACTTTCATTAAAAGTGCACAAGAAGTAAGATATCTTATGAATTTTTATTTTTATACATAAAATGAAGTATTCTTGTATACATTTCATACAATACAATTTTAAATTCTAAAAATTTTACAACTAATTGTTATATAACTTTTTAGGATCTTTTTTATATCTTGATTAAAAACTGAATATGGGAAAAATTTTGTATAAATGTTGTAAAGTACACTTTTTTTCGTTGCAAGTGTTTGCCAACTTTTGATTATTTTCTTTATAGAAAAACGTGGCTGTGAAAAATTGTAACATCGAGTACTACTTTAGGAATTTTGCACACGGTAATCGGCGAGTCTGAGTAATGGCAAGTTTCGACGCTTCGTGTTGCAACCATAATTATTATATAGGTTCACTTGCGAATTCCGAATTTCATGAACTTACAAAAACAGCATTCTATATATTTTCATCATTTTTCTTATTATTTCGTAATACTCAATTATTCCATAGGCTCACTTGCGATCCGAATTCCATAAACTTACAAAATTTCTTACTCTGTATATTTTCATCATTTTTCTCATTATTTCGTCATTTCTTCGATATTTTATCTGCAGCGATAGCCATATTATTCGTGACAGATATTTTAGCGCAGATTAGATACTTAGGACGTTGATGAATGAGAATGATTTACGACTTTACCGAAAAAATAATATTCCAGATTATAGAATGTAACGAATTGACTCGTGGCATAAGGTTCGTGTTACGTCCTTGAAAATGCATCTTATATCATATAGATATTAATTGCTAATTATGTCATCACTCACATGTTGTCCGTATAATGGGCTAACGACAAATACTACTAGTTCGAAAATTCCAAAAACAAGTCCATATTCCGATGGCGATGCTCCTTTTTTCTCGGCCTATGGAAAAGAAATGTCCATGTCAATGTACGTTTACATACGCATATGCGTTGTTACGTGTGTTAATTCGCCAATATTTCGAGTCGTTCGAAATATTGGCAACTCGACGTGAGTCGACGGCATACTGAACTACGCAACAGCTCCGTCGATTATCGCGTCGTACTGCAATTAATGCTCGTCGAGATAATATCCCGATAAACTTTGGAGCTTTGCTCCACGCGACGAGACTACAAACCGAATTATCGAATGTCGCCGTTTGTCCCGCGATAGACAGACAACATCCTTGGGCACGTGCTCCATCCGTGGACACGCATTTGACATGTTTTCTTTTTTGGAAAATGCGTTTATTTAGATTTCGAGAAAGAGTTATTAATCCCCTTACTTATTACGATTTATAATCAAACTTCAATATAATATCGTCTTTCTTTTTATTTTATAGCAATGCATGCTTGCCGTCATGCATTCCGTATTATTAAGAGATTTAAAAGAGAAATTAGAGAAAGAGACAAAGAGTTGAAAATAAAATGGCAAAAGAATTAAACGGGAGGTTTGGGCAATATTATTATGCAATGTGGAAACAAATTACGATATAGGCGTGTTTGTTGATAGGTCTCCTAACTCGCTGCTTAATTATCGGTTTGTAACAAGATAAGTACGTAGTGCGTTTTATTTAACTGCAGAGTAGCAAATAGATTCTGACGTGTATTAACGCACGCAATCCGATAAAAACTGCTTTCTAGTAAACTTCCGCTTCTTCTTATGCAAAAAGACATTATATGATGTATTGCAATCTTACATTTTCTTAATAGTTTGATTTATTTTCGCGTGCGCTTTTCGCGATAGAGATTCTATTAAGAAAGAAATTAATCGAACCTGCCAGACTCTTCGACCTTATCGAGAAGATTTCTTCAACAAACATTAACCTTTGCACTCTCGAAGGAATGATCTGAACTCGGATTATTCGACGCCTCCGAAGGCACTTTAAATGTTACATGAGAAAATGTAATATTTCATTAACTCCAACTTTTATCAATTATTTTATTAAATCTAATACTTTAAAAAGTCTATTTAAAATGTAATAAAATATATACTTTAAATAATATTTATATATCTCATATTATGTTATAATTTACATATTTTTATCATTAGGATTTTTATACATTATCGGCCAATAAATGAAACGCGATGAAGAAAAAATCATGGAAAATAAAAAATAATGCGATAGTGATTGAAAATACTACATATGCTTGAGGAAAAATCGATTTAAAGCATGCGAAGAGTATCCACATTTAATATTAAACAAAACTCTGCAGTTACATGCTCTGTTAAAGATAAATATCGGAACGTTGTTATTCATATTATACGGTATAAAATCTCTTTCTGTATTTTTAAATCCAAAATAAATAGATAGGTATTTAAGTGTTCTATTTCTGGTGACTCACTGCATACGATACAAGGACAGTAAGACAATACTGAGACTATGGTTTTGTAAACACTTCGATCACCGTGTTTGAAATTCGTTGACGACAATTTAAACTGAAATTTCTTTTAATTTTGCAAAGTAAATTTATGTTTAGTGGCATTATAAGTCGATCATTATCGTCATATGTTATGTCTATGAATGTGTGTAACTCAACATCGCTATCATTTGAAATTGTGTGAGAGAAAATCGAGCGATCTTTCCGGGCGATGTTTTGGACGCGTAGAAATTAAAGTAGCAAGATTAGCACCAATTTCCGCTTGTACGCTTCACGTACGCGATTTCCTACTTAGAAGAATCCGTGATCCTTACCTCTTGAGGATAGAACGGTGCTTGCAGCGAGACGCAGATGGCATTTGCGAAATCGGCGATGCTGATCACTATCAGGGTGAGCCATTGCCGTTTGGTGAATTTAGCCATAATTCCGCACACTTCTTTAATCTTTCACACCCGTGTGAATTTTGTGCGCCGCGACACAAGGCCAGATGCACTGACTTTGACCGGTGAAGAAGATCGGGGATGAGAAATTCGGAATTTACATCAGGAGCGGCCAGAACGGTCGAGCCGATCAATAGACTACTTTGCTTGTCACTCTTACGGTAAATAGTACATATTTAGTTTACGATACTTATACATAGTATCTCGTTCTGTCTCGTCTCATCTGATCCGCGCGCGCACGTGTTTACTACGTGCGTGACCGAGCGTCGTTGCCGCACTACGCAAGACGCGTTGTTCACTTTTAAGGACTTTGCAAGAAGACCGGGAGAAGAGGGTCGGAGGTCGAATGATATGTCCTACCACGGTTCTAATTTCATTATCGGCCAACGCGCTGCCAAGCGTCTCGCGAGCGTGTTACAGGGCGTGAATCTATATATACTCATTTATCTATGTTTTTCTACAATCGCTTGTACATGTTCCTGCCCCCTAAATGTGATGCCATCCGACAAAGAAATTACATTTTTTTCTCTAAACAATTCGATAATATCGGAGACTTGAACATTCTATGAATCATTAAACGGGAGCATTACTTCATTATTTCTTGAATTGCATATGTCGTTTTGTAAAGTTAAAATTTATTTATTTTGAGGTAGACATATTTATTTATTTTGTTGAAAAGTAATTAAAATGTGATAATTCTTAATACTTACGCTTTACTAAATACATCTATTTTATACAGTTTCGTATTCGTAATTCTATTTCTATTCTTATATTTCTATGATGATAAATCTTACGATATGATTAATCGCAACGCAATAAAGTAATAAAAAAGAAATTAAACACTTAATACAACTACAATATATAATAAATGAATATCATGTCAGTTTATCAGTTAACGACGAAATTTAACAATTCAAATGTAACAGTTTTAAAAACAAAAGTTTGAAAACGTTTACACTGTCGATCCAGGCTCAGTACTTTCCAATTGGTTTAAGCGTAATAAATTTATAATAATTATTATTTAGTTCAATTCAAAATTCGTATGAATTATTTGGACGACAGATCATAATCAGTGCTCGCTACTTGGCTCGCTACGCGTAGGTATCTCTTGCATATTACAAATCGTAACAAATTATGATTACTTACGCACTATTTACCAAATATTATTATGAAAGGGATTATGATACTTTTTCACAATCATGAAATGTATGTTCGCACTTCAATGATGGAGTAATGCAGCAGTCATGGATGTCGCGTGTGAATTTTGTATGTTGTATAGAGAACTATTACGCATCGTGCATCCAAATTTTCAGGGGCAATTTCGTGAAAACGCCGTTCAGGAAGTCCATGAAGTACTTGCCGATACTTGAGCTGGCCGCCGGTCTCATCTCCTCGATTATCTCTTTGATGTTCTGATTCAGGAACTGATTCATCGCCTGGCCGATCACGTTGTTGCCGTTCAGGTGATCGTTTATGCGAAATCTGGCTCGACCGAGACTGAAGTCGATTAACAATCGAGAGATTTTCATGTAACGAACACCATTCTTCACTTCCTCGACACCTTGCATGCGAGCGATTGCCTTTACGTCACCTGTATTGAAGTGTGAATATGCAAATCAAAAGACTGGTGTGCTTTAAAATTAGCGTTTATACCTCGCGAGAACACTTACCGAATAATGCCCAAAAATCGCCGTGACTTTGAATAGGGAAGAGAAGTACGTTCCCGTTGATGTCGTAGGTGCCGTGAATATCGATCTTCGGCAAAGATAGATGTAGATCGAATCTATACGATGATATGTTCACTCGCACTTTGCTGATGCTGTAGTTTCCTGGTCCTATCGTGGTGATGTTAGTGAAAATCGCTCTGACACGCACCGGACCTTGACCGTTCTCCATCTTCAGTTCAGGAATCACCAATGGTTCTATTGGAGGCACATCCAATTCTGGGATACCTATTAAAAATTTCTAATTAGAATTTATTTCCGACTAGTTAACAATTGTTGAAAATAACGGAGTTGCATTGATTAGTATAGGAAAGATATAATAGCAGGAAGGTAACGAGGTTTTATTTGACTCGTTTATTACGAGATTTGTCACAGAATTAATGATAGCAGTTTTTCTAAGCGCCATATACGTGAACATCGGACATTCATATGAATTTATGAAGAAATAATAATAGCTTATTACTTCTTGACTCTATATTACGTATTATTACAGATTATATATCATGAATTAAAAGACGTGGTAGCGCTCCGACACTAATTACGTAAAAATTATGACATGCCGGCTGTGATTCATGTCATTGTCCCGATGGATGACGATTCAAGCGCTACCACTTTTCCTTATCTGGAATTCTTATGTCAGTCATATTTTCGATTCAAATATCTTAGAAGTTAATTTCGTAATTTAAAAGTTAATACTTTTTTGTTATATAATGTCGACACAAACTTTCGATTAAAATTAGTCTAATTAAAATTGGTTATTAAAAATTATAAGATGCAATTCTAAGATATCAGTGTGTAAATTGTCAAAAAATTTCAAAGGATTTTTAGAATCACGTATATATTTATAACTATATGATTACGTATCCTAATTAATAAATGAATTATTTATCACGTTAAACAGCTGTGACAGATATATACGATGAATTTGTATAATTTTATATAACAATTTTATAATCACACACGGTTAAATAGCTGTATCATATAAAATGTTATATAACTAATAAAATATAATTTTATAAAGGTTATTATATGTATATTATGGTCTAATAATGTAATTTATATACAAAAATATATTTTACTTAAGTTAACTTTAACTATTTAAAATTTGCATGGACTGATAAATTTTTCTTCAAATTATAATTCGAGTAAAATGCATCTTAAAGAAATTTTAATTTATTGCAAAGCATCGATTATAAATTAATGACTCATTTCTCTCCAATTATAATGAGGTTTATTTTTGGACAATTAATATTTGAAATTTTTTTTAGCAGTTTAATTTTTTATTTTTATGTATTGTGTACGACCTTGAGTACTTTTTTATGTATCTATATATATTTTATTTTTTCTTTTAGAAAAATTTTTTTAACAAGTATAGTGACACACATATAATATAATTATCTCAACTTTTATTTATATATTGATTTGAATGATTTTTAACTTTTTCGAAATTAACCGTTGTCATATATTGCCAATATTTTGCAACGACGTCGTGCGTGTAATTATGCCGTAATGCTTTTCTACGTAGTCCCGAGTTTCGACTTTGTCTGTTACATAAAGCAGCATTGTAAGTCTAAATCAGTTGTACAAATTTTCACGATATTTACGGAGCGAGTTGGAGGAAAGTTTACGGTGCGCTCTTACGACATGAGAGAATATGCTCTCTCTTTATGTAACATTTTATTACATGTGGGCTTATTTTGATAATTGGTTAATCGATTGTATAAATATTGTATAAATCCGACAGAAAAAGAAACAGGAAATAGATTTTAATTTATTAAAATAGATGTACGAATGAAATTTTCGCGATACCATACATCGTTTATTAGTTCCTCATTGTGTCGGTTATTTTTTTATATTAAACTTATTTAAGAATTTTACAACAAATATTATAAGACACATTAAAATTTATCGCTCAAATTAAAATGACAAATCGTAAGATCGTAACTCCAAGCAAGATATTAACAGATAAATAAAAAGAAAATACTACAATGAATGAAATTAAACTTGCTTTTATATCGGGAAAAATATAAATCCTATAAGATCTAAAATTTACAAGTTATTTTTACATGTTTTTTTGGTGGCACTGTACTATTTTCTCTGTTTACATTAAGATTTTAAATTACATTATAAAAGAAAAGTATTGTCAGTTAAGAGAGAAGCAATTATGTGCTACTTACTATATCTCCTCTAGCTCGTATCATGCATTTCGCTAATTTGATGAACCGCCATTTCACTCACCTTTCACCAAATAGGGCTGGATATGAGTGAGCGTGCTAAGAAAACACGACTCGATCTTTGGGTCTTTCCTGCTGCACGGTAGTATGTATTCGGCTGTAAAAAGAAGAAAACTCGACTGACAGGCGATCAAATATTATGTAACAGATATTATGTAATTAATAATAGGTATGCTAATAATGATAACATGTATCACGATATTAAGCAACGGACTAATCGCGACATTTATAGGCGACGCACGTATCTGTCACGATAGTCCCCATTAATCTTTCTTAAGGACGTCTTCTCTAAACACTGAACACGTAATATTCTTCTCAGATTTAAATATATACAGATACTGTTTCATTTAAATTCTGCTGATTTTTATGTATTTTACATTTTACGATCTAACTACAAAAAAATCATTTTACATCACTAGAAATTCCTTGGTTTCATGGGCTATAAAATGTGCCTTTTTTTTAAAACATGGAATGCATTAATAAATTTTTGCATCCAAATGGTAAAATCTTTTAAAATAGCGTTCTTTATAATTTACTACTTTTATTTTATAAAATAATATATGTAATATTATATTAAGGTGTATAAGGTGAAATATTAATAGTGTATAAAATATTAAATAATGTAAAAAATGTATATACTTGTTACATGAATACTTATTTGAAAAATTAATTTATAGAGTGATTCTCTCTCAAGATTACTATCTATCCACTTCAATACTTAACGATTTATTAACTTGATACTGATCAATTTTCTTTCCGAGTGTAATTATATATCTCGTTAATTAGTTATGTCTAGGTGATTGTGTATATAAATGTTAGTTCGAGTTGATCATTTATTTCCGCGTATCTAAAGAAAGCACTAAGATTTTTGCATATACAGTTGCAATGTAATGTGAAAAATTTAATGATATGTTTCATTATTATTTTTAATGAATAAAGTTACCTATATTATTACGCTATAATGAATAAGTTATTACTAAAAAGCATTCGCTGTTAGTTTGTCTGTTGCTCTGCAAGGTCTTCTTGTTTTCTTTTATACTTTTTTAATAATTACTTTTATTTTCAAGAACCTTGTATTATTAACGATTAATTGATCATTCCGACAGACTGAAATGGGAAGGAAGGAGAAGTAGTAATGCGAGCAATCAAGACAATACTAAATGTGGTAACACTTGACCTTTGTAAATTAAAATCTGTATTAAAGTCTGAGGACATTTTAGTCTTTTCTTGCTATTATGAAGTATATTTTGCGTAGGAATCTGGAACATTTGACGCATCACTGGTATGACTATTACGTATTATCGCCACTTTCACTTAGGACACCGTTCGACTCAACCGAAAACGAACACGTGAAAAATAAAAAACAAAGAAGAAAAAAGTATAGCAATGGGCTATAATGCTAATATATAAAAATGTATTACAATGCAAAAATTAAAAAAAAGAGAGAAAATGAAATAGAAAAAAATATGCACATTCTTGGATTATTACTTTTGAAAAGGTTTGGGATATAATATATAATCACTCTTAGTTTGTTTCAAAATGGAGGAAGAAAATTTGCCTATATCCCTCACGTGTTTGCTTCATCACTTTCGTCGTTGAAAAACTGCTGCCGAAGCAAGAAAGTCGATTAGTGGAACACGTAGGAAGAGCGCTGTGATTATATAGTAGTGCGTGTAACATTAGTTTAAACAATTCAAAAGTGGCGATTTTGAGCTCGACGATAAACCACGTTCCAGACGGCCTCAGAAAGCGGAAGACATTGCTAATGCTATTGGACGAAGATTCGGCAGAAACGTAAACAAGAGCTCGCAGATAAATCAGCGCTCGTTCAAGCAGTTATTTCCAAACATTTACGTCCCCGAGAACTGAGGAAGAGAAGATCTGATTTAAACTTGTGTGTACCCTTGCTTCGATCGTTTAGAGTTTAATTTGCCGGTGCCAAGATGTGTCTACCTCGAAGAAATATCGTCACTCGAATGCAACGTTAAGTACACGGAGTGGAGAATCGACGGTGTTTTGCGTACATCGTTGTAACACCGGCTTTAACCCGGTACTTTCTCCGGATGATTGCCGATCCTCGACACCGAGAATTACGCAATCTCTGACATAACCTTCGCCACGTCGCCGAGAAACGTTACGCCATATTCCGAGACATTATATCGGCGGACCACCATAGCGGGTGTCGCGCTTCACACACGCGAATTATTTTGCCAGATTGGCCATCATTATTGTTGGATAAAAAATTGACATCTCTACAAGACAATTAATTACTGTGCGTGAAATAAACTGATCGGAATTAGCACGGAAAAACCGTGGCGATATCATTGAATTCTTTGGAATTGTTTTAACAAGCTTCAATTTTTAATATCGCTTTGCTTCAATTTCTAGTTATCAAGATCATATTGTAATTTATTTATCCATATTTTTAACTTTTATGCAGTATGTTTGATTTATAAAAGGATTCTAACTTAATATTTTATCTATACGTTAGGGTATTATCTAAAATAAATAACAATATAAAATTCTTGCTTTGTTTAGATTTAAAAATATACATAAAGTCGTGCTTATTTTGTATTATTTCTGACTTTTTAATTGCAACAAAAAATAAAATAAGTTATTTAAGTAAATAACATTTTTAATAATGATTATTTTAATAACTTTACTATTAAAATTATTTGCTTATAATAATAATGAATAATTATTTATATATATTTTTATGTGTCGTTTCTTTAAATTTTAATTGCTTTTAATTGCTTATACAATTATTAATTTAGTTTTACATTGTTGTAGGGAACCGTAATATAAAAGGTAAAGATATAGTAATAAAATAATATAAAACAATTCATGAAAATCTAATGCATATTGATGGAATAATTGGAATTCAAAAAATATTTAGATATTTAAAAATATCTTGGTTAGAATATCAGTTGCATGATTCACGAAAGTCAAACGTTATAGCTTCGATCAAATTTGGAAAACGTTGCGGAAAAATTCGCGTGATTTATGGTTGGCATAGTCACAATAGCGGAGAGTGCAGGTGCAATCAAGACAACGGCTTCCGTCACGTAATCATAGGGTACGCCCATTGTTTGTATTTCTTCGGATTACGACGAAAGAGAAAGGCAGATATGCTCGAGATGTTCGCCGGAAAACGTAAATGAAAATACGAGGTAAGATTACACTCTCGCGTAATCATTTCCTATTATCTTTCGCGTACAAACGTAATCAACACGACCACTCTTTCTCTCTTTCTCTTTCTCTCTTTCTCTTTCTCTCTTTCTCTTTCTCTCTTTTCTTACTGTAGAATAAATGCTAATGTAAAATAAATGCATATTTTATAGACTAAAGAAATAAATGAGCCCTAATGTATCGAAGTGTTAATATGGTAAGAATTGTTAAATAGAATAGTAATGAACTTTTCTCCAGAAGTGCGTGAAATAATATTTATTCTTCCGTGGTTTTTTTACTTTTAAATTTCAAAGATTTTAATGATTTATTGAATAATTATATGACATTTTGTAACTTTGAAATTCGACATTAAAATTTAAATTAGCAAATAAATCATTATAGTAGTCGTAAAAATGCAAATCTAGGTTAAAATTATAATTTTAACAGACGTTTAGAGTGCCAAAGTGCATAATGTTAGTATTTTTATTGTTGCTTTTAATTTTAAAACCCGATTGAAAACAATTTGTATGCGTCTGCGTTGCGGTGTCATGGGCGAGCAAGGATCTAATGAATATTACCACCGCGGCGTCTATGACTAACAAACGCGCATGCCGCATAGCAATCGGTTTCAATTTAGCATCTCAGCTTCCAACAACTGCGTGAAGTGCAATTTAGTAATTATGATTTGACATATGATTGATGACACGAATTAGGAGGAAACAATGATTTGAAACGATGATCTTACGAGTAGGGAAATCTGGCTCATTAAACCCGCTGTTGACTTCCGTGACATTCTGGTCCTTGCAGGACACCAAGATGGCCCACCAGAGACCTAGGAGCAGAGTGGAAGCTGTCTTCGCGAAGGCCATCCTGGCGGTCCACTCTTTCCGAGAAACACGACACTCCTCACTTTTTCGTCCTTACGTCTGTAAAAATGCGAGCAGATTCTTAGCGATCGATTACCCCCTCCCTTCGTGGGGCGCTTATATGGAGATTTTTAACTTGAACACCGGCAACGCGCGCTTCCGGCAACTCTTCGAAGATCGCACAGGAAATAATGTGGCCGCGACGTCGATGAATTTGCGAAAGGGATACCGATAAAGGGGAGGGACTTAATGCGAACGAGAATTGAAGGCTCTTGCCAACGAGTTCTACGGCTACTTTGATAAACTAAGGACGGGACCCCTTCATATCCTGTCTTATATGCGCGGTTCCCCTACTCTGAAGGTGCCACTACTGCCTATACCGACTTTAAGGAGCCAACCGTCGTGATCACCTCTTTCCACATCTGCCTTGACAACGCGCCCTGAACCGATGTTCTATGACCGGCTGCACATGAAAAATTTGCATATACGGTTGCGACAATCGCAACAATCGTGATTGGATATTGTTGTCAAAGCTCTGCGTTTATGGCCGAAAAATTCTCTGGGAAAAGAATGCCGTGGATCTTCATGACTTTTATCGCTTGTCTTTCACATCACATTTTATTACATTAAATCTCAACTATGTTACAAAGTCTTATTTTTGTAAGATTATTCTCACAATTTTCGTATCTTCTTTGTTTACCGATTTTAAATGATTTATAATTTGCATTAGATTTTATATCAAATTTTGTTTATAATTTTATGTGCCGTTAAAAAAAATTTTTAAATAATTAAAAATACAATACCTACATGAAATATATATTAAAATATACATGTATATTGAAATATATATGATACATAAAATTATAAATATAATTGTATTTTGAAATTTAATGTAAATTATAAAGCATTTAAAATAGAATTTATAGTTATAATATCTTTTGTTATACAAAATTCAGAGACACCTGCATCGTCAAAATTGTTATTTTTGAATAAATGCAGCTTTTACAAATAATTTTCCTACTTGTTGTTAATGCTGTTAATTTAATTCATTTAAGTCGATGTTATATTTATTGGATAAAAATTGCGCGGTCATTGAACGTCAAAGCAATGAAATAAATCAATAAGGCTGCCTTTGTTCCGCGATGATTGTTGACGAACTTGAACGGCCATGATCATTTTAATGTTCCATTGTCTCTTTAGATTTGTCCTCCGAGGAACCTGATCTTCAATTGCGTTTCCTGAATCGTGCGCAACATGCGAACAGATAAAACTTGTTAAACAGATAATTTGACGTACATACCGTAAAAATTTTGCATAGTGGACAACCAAGTTCACCTCGACGTCGTACAATTATCCCCTTTCCACCTTATGTAGTGTACAAAAATTTTTTTGCATTGAGGATTTTTAACTAAAAAGAGTTAAACCTTTAACTGAAAAAAAGCTACTGACCTTCTGCAAAGGATATGGTAAACCAGTTTGCCGATATTATTTCAGTTTCTTTTTACAATGACTATTAGACATCATTGTTGCAATTATACTTATAATTATAATTATTAATTGCTACAATTATATTACACTTGAAAAAGTTGCACATTAATATTAACTATTTATTAGAATGATCATTAGAATGTTTTTTTTTTATGTCGCACGTTTTGTTGCAAGATAAGCATCATATAAACAACAATTAAGCGTGAGGTAAGTGGAACGATCTTGAAAAGGATTGCGACAAAGTTTCATAATTACATCGTAAAAGAGAAGACTGTCGACAGAATTGCAGTGGGAAAGACCGAAAATGCAGAACTTCGGTATAAAGAATCATTATATGCAAGTGCAAACTTATACGAACAGGAATTGTTCGAAAAAAATATATATAATTGCTATTTTCTTAATTGAATAATTTTTAATAAACTCGCTGCTCGCGCATTATTTGTTCTTGGTTTATAATAGATTTTGCTAATATTTGAAAAAAGGTCATATATTATATTATATCGTATATTTTTAATGGAATAATTGATTAAAGTACATCATTGAATTACGCACGTACAAGATTTATTAATTTTATTTATAGGATCATGCATCACCAAGGATAACCGCGTTGTACTCTCATAGTCCTTTAATCACCATATGTTTGGTTTATGGTAATAATATTATATTTTCTTTTAAATAAGTTTTCAAATAATTTGCACATCTATTGCAAACTTGTTATTTATTTTTACAGCTTAGCTAGCATTAATATTTGTTTGTTCATTTCTTGAGTCGCAACATACGGACAAATAACTAAAAATCTTTTGATTGTGTTATTTGTATATGCATATAGATACTGCATATAATATATGTTATATAAAATATAAATTAAAATAAGATTTAATTTTTAATTTGCAATTATACATACATCTTAATTGTTATGTGTAAAAGTTTAATAACTTTCAAATTTGACCCTTGCAAATACCATTTTAAAAAGGAATCTAAATGCAAATGTACTGTGTAAAGAAACATAAATAAAGCAGTGTATATTATCGTGCTATCAAATTAATTAAAAATATCAAATTTGTCCTTCACACAAATAAAATTATTCATGTAGTAATAAATTTTCAGCACTTTTTGAGCGCTTATTAATACATGATTTTCACGATAGCGACTGTGACAATAAAGTAAACATAGTGTAAAACTATAATTAATATCAATAATAATAATTAATTAATTAATTAGTATTGCAAAAAAATGCAATAATAAAATTTGATTGAATTTTACATGCGTTTTCTTCAAAAACAGGATTTTTGTATCGTTCAAAAAAACTTTCTATTTTTATTCTCGATAGCCTAAGAGATGTTTTTTAAGTATACTCAGCTGTAAGAATGGTCAACAGCGTGAAGGAGAATAAAACTTGTAGATCATATAAAATTATGTGTCGATTGTCTAAATTATAAATAATATCGAAAAGAAAAGTATTTAAAATTATAAATTGATGATATATATATTTGATTATTCCAAATATATTTATTAATAATTATACATGTAGGTAGAAAAAAATTCTAGAAAATAAATAAATAGTATATAAAGATAACATTGATTTTTACAAATAAATTTTGAAGAAGATAAATCATTTTCTAATATTTTTTAAAATAAAATTTTAAAGTTTCTTATTGTATATTTTAGTAATCATTATACGTGTATGTATTAAAAACGTTAAATTTATATATAATTATATTATTTATATTTAATTACATTACGAGATAGAAATCTAAACTTAATACTATTAATTCTCCAAATTTTAAAATAGACTTTCTAGAGAATCTACCTAATAAAAAAATTTTACTTAATTTTTACTTTATTACTTTTTTTTTATAGAATTATTTTTAGCTGTATATTATTCATACATATATTATTCAGAACACTTACAAAAGAGTGTTCTGAATACGTTACATTTTTGCGCTTTATTTACAAGTACAACTGCATTTAAAATGCTGACGATGTTTGCTCACACTAATTAAGGAAACGTATCGATTTACGCTTCTAACTGCACAAAATTATATAAATTTAACTACATTCCCGGTTTTAAAAGTTAAAATTACACACATTTAGTTAAAATTACGTATCCAGACTCGACGTATTTGCTATGACGTCTTAAGCTACGAAAAAATCAATTATTTATATATGCATTTAGAACTCGTTCGTCATTTTGAACAAGAATGATGAAAACAGGTGCATAAAGTATATACATAATTTCATGATAACAAAGGTAAGGAACTAAACAGGTAAATAATAATTTCTACATTCTATTCACATACAAAGAATAAGTGCAAAACGAAAATGCGTTCAAGGTGGCAGCAATGTGTCCAATGGAAATTTCGAGTAAATCTTATTCGAGAACGTCTTAAAGATCTCCGAAACGGCATTCTCGAGAGCTGGCTTAATTTCGGCCTCCACAATATCCCAGTTGTTGTTTAAAAAGAGGTTCATGGCATTAGATAAAGTACTGTCACCATTGAACAAATTGTCCATATGGATATTGGCTTGTCCAACGTCGAAGTCTACGTACAAGTCGGTGACCCGATAATGAGTTTCACCAGTTTCTCGAGACTGATAACACTCGCCTTGGACAGTGGATATGACGTCAATATCCGAAAGATTACCACGCATCAATCCGTTTCCGTTTATAGGCAACATCAGAATATTTCCTTCTATATTGTAGCTAGCGTTCATCTTAAGACGTGGAAGGTATAGTTTCAACCTAACGCGATTATCATCGACATCGACCCTGAAAAAGATGACTAAATAAATTCTGTATATACTATTTACGACAATTTGTGATATAAATAATTTTAATGCGATTTGATATGTAGTTTAAGATGAGAGAATATTCTTGCAAGCATCAGATTTTCGAGCTACGGATGAATTTTAACTCGTTTCTCAATCTGGTCCATCGCTCGACTTACGTACTTAACGCTTTTTAAGATGAAACTCGTTCCACCTTGAACCTCAATGTCGGTATACGTCGATCTGATGGAAACTGGACCGGCTGACTGGCTAATTTCAATCCGTGGCACGCGAAGTGGCTCACAGGATGGTATTTTCAATGCTGGAATGCCCGCCTTCAGATAAGGTCTTAACAAGTCGATACTTTGCTTTACGCATTCGTTCAGCTTCGGATCGTTGCGGTGGCATATCTTCAGAAACGATGCTTAAAAAAAAAGATGATCTGCGATTTGCAATCCTTTTCTCGCAAATGTTGCGTGATTAAAATAACGACGCGTTTTATATTCATAACTCAACAAAAAGTGATATTTAATATTTAATACCACAAGTATATAAATCGTTGACAAATAAGTCAATAAAAACTTGAGATAATAGATAATAGCGTATCACGTCTTAATAGCATCATTTTAAAGCAACGTGACTTTTTTTTATAAAAGTATGTTTGAGTTTTTGCGCGACGTTTCAGTTTTTTATTTTAGTTTTTACGCGTAATACATCCAATTATAGGAAACTGACGTGAATAGTTAAATTCCACGCTTAAGAGAGAAGACACAAGAGAAGACTAATATAAAAAATAAATAAATATTAATTGCACAAATGCATCGCGTCTATCAATTAAAAAATAAATTTTTAATTCTTCTTGGGTCTTTTTAAATTAAATAGAAATCAAATTATAAACATGATTTTTTCTTAAAAAAAAAAATTACATTTCTAATTACAGATATTCTTTAGAAATTATCTGAAAATTACTGATATAAAACCGACATTTCGTCTATCCAATAATTTATATAATAACAGCACAAATAAAAAAATTGGTACATTAAATAAACTATTTTATAAAATAATCGATATTACTTACGTATATCACGAGTTTTCACTGCGACGAATCCAATTGTTAGAAACAAGAATGCACATATATTCGCGCTGCTGTTCATTGTGGTTACGATGAATTCCATGCGTAGAATAATTCGTCGATACGTCGAAATGTCACTTTACATAAAGGTCGATCGTCGCAATGCGCTGATTAAGCGATAATTGTCCTTACATTGTCCCTCTTTATAAATCCCATGACGAATCGATGTGCTTATTCGACATAAAACGACTTACGTTTTTCTTTTTCGTGACATAGTTAAATTTGCATAGATGTGCAATACAATGCGGTTTAATTTTCAATCGCTCATTAACATCCAATTGAGAAACCTATACTTATTTGAAATTCTATATCTATATGATAACTATTCGTCATATCTGCACTGAGAAAAATAATTGGTTGTACGGACTAAATTTGTATAGTTGTTGATGCAATGGTTGATTCAGCAATTATTAAGTTGCACTAAAAAGGGTATAGTTCATTCATGTTAACTATCAAATTTTTAAATCAAGCATTAGTTAATTCAACTAACGTTTAGCTAAACCAACTAATGTTTAGTTGAACGTATCGGATTAAATATTTTAATTGGATTTTGCGTTTTTCAACAAAATTTTTTTCTTATTGTTAGTGTGTCGACGGAAGGTTGTTCAAAAACCTTGCTCTCCATTATCGCATAATGAAGGAATTTAAGGAAATGTTGTACAGACTGATCGAAGAAAATATATCGATGTCTGACTAAGAGCCACTTAGCTAGCATCATATAAGACTGGTCCATGGCCCAGATCCTCTATGCCCTTCCATGATCAACTATAAAAACCTCCAGCGAGTGCATCGCCGGCTTGCAGACCACACCAGTCATCTATGTTTGCACGCGATTGCCGATCCTTCTCGAGTATTAGTTTTCAAGAAATCATCATCGATTATTTCCAAGATGCCGTTTAGAATTGCGCGTCAAAAACTAACGAGCAACGTATGTTGAATCGCATGCTGATGTGCACGATTGCCATATGCTTTCTGCTGATATTTGTCGTCATCGGTATCATACTTGTGTTAATTTATAAACCGATTTACGTTTGGGAACTTGACATACCTTATTGAAGATACCCGAAGAATCTCTCCGCTCGACTCTACACTTGTAACAGGATTGAAATAAATTATCAACCGCGACAAAATGGTTAGATCAACGCAGCGAGGTGTCCTTCATGTGCTTCTGGTACTTTCCGTGACGACTTTGACGAGATGCGCGTTGCTGGAGATGTCCCGGATGCTCTGGAACAAGACGGTGTCCGGAGGCTTGACGAAAATAGGCAGGCTGGACCCGTTGAGGGTGCCGTTGATCAAAGTTGATCAATCCGAGGGCGACGCCAATTACAGAGTGATCCTGAAAAACTTGGAGGTCGTCGGGCTCAATGGATCGGTTCTGGAGAGTATTCACATCGCTCGTGGCGGGCTAAGGTCCAACCTGAGTGAAACTCAGGCCGGATACGTGAGTTACAGCGACCTGAGAGATGTGGATTCTATCAGATATAGATTCCACACTATGATGAGGGAACCCAGTAGTATACCCAAGGAGAGTTTCGAAGCCGTCGTTTCGCCCACGAATCAAGCTGCTGACATAATAAGGCCCTCTTCGCGATATCAAGATGCTCGCTTCGACCGATTGCAGCAGGATCAACACGGCAGGACGTTCGAGCAAAGTCGGCAGTATGACGGACGAATTCCTCTCCGTCCCGATGTCACGTCTGATGGTTTTTACAGAGGCAATTTGAAAGCGTCGAACAATTTTGAGACGAATTCTGGGAATATCGAGAGTTTCAAGCGGCCGGCTTACGTTCAGCCGATTTATGCGCAGAGAACGAGAGGTTTCCAAGGATATCGCGGAAATTTGCAGAATAGTGGAGACACGATCGATTGCGACGATACAAAGGCCGTCCAATTTGGAGGAAATCAGGGCAACCAACGATATGTAGATCGACAACGCGGCAATGCTGGATATTACGGTGAACGAGTCGGGGATGTTGAGGTAAGATATTAATTATTTGTCACAATGTTACTTGCATTATTATGTAATATTTTTATGTAATTCACACGTGTATTAAGAAAATGACGTGTAATCGATATGCAACAACACTTTCAAACCACCAAATTTATTAAAACAGGTTTCCGCGTCGGAAATAGTCGAGACCAGATTGAAAAATCGGGATGATGTAAGACCGCCTGCGTTGTATAACAGAGAACAGTCTCGGCACTCGGACCGATCGGACGTTGCATCTTCCGGCAATGTTAAATCGTCGAGAAGCGGGATGAGGGAGCGATTGGGTTACATCGACATCGTCTACGCGAATGAAAAAACCAACGGCAGCGTAAAGCGTTTCGGTAATCTGGGTACCGATGCCGGAGATAATCGGCGAGTATACGGCATCGAAGACGTCATGAAGGTACTGTAAGATTTTGTTCTCCTTAATTCACGCGCGATCTTTTTTAAATTAAACTGTAGATTACTACTAAATTGTACTAATATTTTTCAACAAAGTTTTCATATAATTTACAAGACGTTCTGATTGCAAATCTCTGTACTACAGAACATTCGGGAGAGCACAAAATTCATTAACTACAATTTTACGGAGGGTGAAGCCCTAAGAAAGAGAAACGACATGGTTAAAGCTGCGATGGAAGCCAAAAGATTGAAGGATCTGACCAGATATGCGAAAACCTATCAAGAGCAGCAAGGGTACTTCGAGGAAGGCATGCAGCTGATCTATCATTATGGAATAGACGCAAAAAATGATAGTAATCTCAATGATACCAAAAGAACGAAACGAGCGCATCCTGAGGAGACATCCGAAGTAAGATTATTTCAACACCTTTGATTCTCAAGCAAGAAATTAGAATCGTTCGAAAGTGTTTTGTAATTAATACATTTATCTAATGACAAGAATACTGTAATTTACTTGTACGTCTGAAAACATTTTAGGACGATCTGATGCATGTGATTTTGAGAATACGCGTTCCGCTGCTTCGCGTGAAGTCTCAGTACACGCTTCTGGGAAAAGTGGGAAAGGAGATGTTACATGGCAACGGTCTACTCGTCGGGAACTTCAGTAAGAAAAATACTCGTTTCCAATATCGCTGAGATTGCGCTTAAAAATAATAAAAAAGCTACACATATTTCCATTACCTCAACAGCCGATGTAGTGGGCGACTTTACGCTGGAACTGAAGAAGATCAACGAAGAATTGGTGATCGTTCGCGCTGCTAGAGCGAAGCTATCCGCGAAGGATGAGAAAATCAGTCTTCAAGGTATGGACGAGAAGGGACCGGTGCAGGCTGTTCTTAGTTATGGTAAGAATGAGCAATTTAAACATATATATTGATTTGCGACATAACGATTAAATCATCTTATTGCTTTTATCGCAAAATTAGATGTCTACTTTTTTCGGAAATAAATAAAATTAGTAGCACTCTCCTTTTTAGAGAAGAAAAATAAGCACAATGATTAGTTATCGATTGCCAAAATAAATCGATTGATAGCCAAAAATCCGGTTTCTAATACCGATTATATGTAATCACGTTTGTTTTTATTGCGCGACGCGGCTCTTCCGTAATTACTTGGCAGAATGAAAAGCCGAATTCTTTCTTGGAAAGTGGCGTAGGCCGATATGGCGATACCGCTTATCGAACACACAGGTATCCTGCGACACCGCTGTCGATTACCAAAAACAGTATATGTTCTTATTATATATATATATATATATATATATATATATATATATATATATAAAAAGAAGAGTGGGAGAGAGAGTCCGCGTGTGACTCATATTTTAAAATAATTCATACCCGTTCTGTTTTTGAAAATACGAAGAAACGAGAACGGGATATATGTATATGTCATGACAATCAACGCGTCGCGAATCGCCGGAATTGATCGCGCGTATACGTCGGTGTGCGCCGACACTCGAGTAAAAGTCCTCACTTTCTTGCGAACGCGACCGAACGAGCTCGTAACGGAACGATCCCGCGCGACATTAACTCGGTTAATTTCTCATTCTGTCGTTGGCTTTTTTTTCCTTCGTCTTCTTCTTCTCCTCCAGGTTTAACGGCTGCGGAGGCAGTCGCCGCGATGCTCGCCGACAACTTCGCGACCAAGGGACTCAGCGAGAGAAACGTCTGACGCGTTGATCTACAGGATGTATAAGGATTTGCCAGTCAATTAATCGGTCCGTTTTCGAAGCGATCGAGAACTTTACATCGTCTTTCCGCTCGTCGAATCATGTTTTATTTTATGCATATTTATTTTTCGATTTTATTTCTTTGGAGGTTTACTTGGGTTACGATACTTTTCATACTTTATTCATCATTATTTTAAGGCGTTTATTTATTTCTTAAATTTATTATAAATTTATATACTTCTAAATTGCTATTAGCGCCTAATTGCGCTTATTACAAACGCATGTGTTATTTGCATAATTTATTTTCTTCTATTTATTTATTTATTTATATCTATATTTATTTATTGTGTATACCAGATATATTAATTTAGAGAAATCGTACTTTTATTAATTTTATTGAATTAATTCTTACTACAACATGTCAATAAAATAAGTTTTAACAGCAAAAGCGAGGAGATTTTATAAACATTTTCTCTCTTATTGCTATTGCATGTATATGATTTACAAAGGGATTTAGTATTCTTTACATAATCGCATTATCCGCACTTAGAAAACTAGAGTAATAGTATCATTCTCGACTGTAACAGCAGAATAGCAGACCGGAAAGTTGTTTTGTATTCCAAAATATGTAAATGAATTATTTTTGTGCTTCACGTGTACAATTTTCTTGCCTATGAGCAGATACAGAATCGCATATTCACTACAGTCACAATAAATAATAAAATTATTTAAAAAGCGTAGACTCTAGGTATCTGCTTTTTGAATCTTGCCTGATTCAACTTTGCAATGATTTTAATCACTCGCATTTTAATCACATTGGTGTTTCTCTCTTTTTTCCTTCCACTCATTTTACTTCTTTGTTTATTCATTTATTATACACAAGTGTTTCCCACAAGTCTTAATTTTGATTTAATGTTACATGATTGTGTGAGATCGATGAAGAGGAAACGAAAATTTGGCTTAATAAGCATTTGCAAGCCACAAGGATGATCATCAAGGATCTTAGCTAGCCTTAGCAATTACAACGATTGCTAAGAAAAAAAAAATGCAAATAGGTTAGCGAGAAACGCGGAAAGGAGAACGATTCACAATCGCGTGCGTGCATGCGCGGAATTCTTGATTACTTGCATGTCTCAGGCGACATAGGATATAAGAAATTAATCATGAAGTGCTGAAGTCAATCATAAGTCAATCCGTTTAAGAGTATAAATAGCTGTTGGGAGCAAGTAGGAGAGAAACGGTGAAAATTTTATGTTCGGCAATTGAGTAACTTCTCTATCTCTAAAGAAAAGGGCATGCCCATAAGATCGCGGCCCTGGCCTATGGCCTGAAAGTCTTTATTGACATTTTCAGCATTTGGCATCGTAATCTCCGTATGTAACTTTGTACCTATCTTTCGCATGCGCTGTAATTCTATAATCTTACATATGTAACGCTTACATATGTAACCACTTACACTATTACTTCATCTTATTATGCGTCTGTATTACGTAACTGGAATTGAATGCATGCTTGTTATGCTCTTTCGTGTCTAACAATGCGGAACGTGAGTAGGATTTTTCCTACTACTTGAATCGTAATTTTATGTCTAAATTGAAAAATATTAGCTAATTATATTGATATATACGTTGCTATGTGACTAACAGAATTGCTCAATATTCACTGAATAGAATAAATTTCTTAGAATGAATTTAACTGATTGACATATTATATTAGATGAAATAATTATGTTGACCTTAATAACGCCATATAATTACGTGTGAGATGTACACAGACTGGAGAAACGACATCGAGATTTAAAAAGCAAGTAACGATTAAACATTGTTAATTCGGTTTGAGAATTATTCACCTAAGTTTTGAATTATTTTCTCGACAATTTGTATATATTAAGATGCAAAAATTATTGCATAAATGTCTTAAATATTTGATAAAGAGACATGATTATTATTGGCTTGAATCGAGAAGACGTTGATAGTTCCCCTGATAGTTCCTTAAAAGAAGGAAAACGCATTTAAAGTCAGCATCAGAGAACAGGGGATCGCCCAAGGGGATCGTGATTCTTAATCTGATATAATGGCTCTTAGCCGCCTCAGGCTGACATTATCCCGTGTTACATCGCATATAGTTTCTTTTGGGATGCTATTAGCCGTGCAAAGAGAAAAAATGGACATGCACGTTGCTGGCGTTGCTGCAGCAGCAGCAGCAGCAGCAGCAGCAGCAGCAGCAGCAGCAGCAGCAGCAGCAGCAGCAGCAGCAGCAGCATTTCGAAAGCTGCAGTGATCCCGCCTTAGAATCACGATGCGTAAACAGCCGCCGCGCCGCGCGATTGCGTCTCGTTCTCATCCTTGGAACGTCGCGAAAAGGTTCACGTCCCCATCGTTACGCGGAGATGTCGCGAGATTGTAATACTCAGGGTACTCCCGTAATTCCGGCGGATGCGTGTAACGGTAAACCGCGTGTACGGTCACGTGCACGTGCATGTCATGTGTATACGCGTGTCAAGCTTGGCTACGGGCTACGGCCCTGACTGAGTTAAGAGGAGGCATTCTACCGTGATAAATTCACCATCGCCTTCGCCGTCGTCGCCCGAGTGGGGTGGCAGCGGAGAAAGTGCACTTACTTTATATATATCTGCGCGACGGGGCCATCGTACGCATTTTCGATACCGCTGTCGCTAATTGCGAATACGCGCAATCTCGTGACATAAAAAAAAAAGATAGCCGAAATACGCCGCGGCCAGGTACGCAGGATCATTGAGAAGATGATGCTGATCGGAGTCGTACTGTTTGCCATATGGGCCAGGACCGCCGTGTCGGAGCTGCGTGAGTTTCCATTGATAAAAGCACAATTATATTCCTCGACCGTATATAAAGTGGAAATAGCAAAACTATTGGTCACGGTTGCTTATATATAAATAAAAAACATAAATTAAATGAAATTATATTATATTAATTTATATGTATTAAGTTAAATTATATTATTGTATATATATAATTACGGTATAATTTCCGACACAATCTATATAATTAGATCAATAAGGTACGGAAAGAGCTTATGCAACGAAAAAGAAAATAAGATAAAGCAGTATATATTTTTATTTTTATTATCAGCTAGAAGAACAAAAGTCATTATTAGATCAATTGCTATGTAGCCGCTAAATGGCAGTTAGACCGAATTCTGTATATTCTGTATATTCTTGATTATTTTATTTGCATTAACTGGCATATCAATGCAAATAATATAAACAAGTTGTAAATTATTTGATAATGAGAAAAAACAAATTTGAAACACAAAAAGTCTCTTTTATGCGTATTTTTTGCGAAAATTTTATTAAAAAATTCATCAAGTGTGAAATTAAGTTTCAATTTCATTCTTTCCATGGACAAACGTTTCTGTTCGTATTTATGAATATTAAAATCATAACTTGTTTTGTATCATGTCTACTGTTACGTACATTTGTCTATGAAAAGATACGCAAAATCAAAATTTAATTTCGATTGAAGTACATTCGATAAATCTTTAAAATCAAGGCTTCTTTGATTTTGAATACTTTATACAAAGAATTTTTATTGACTATATTTGTTTTATTTTTACGTAAAATTACTCACGGCTTCGTCATTCATTGACATTTCGTATTTGAAAGACAAACGTGTTTCTAATTTCTGTTCTAAGAAATCGATCATTTAATTCAAGAGTAATTTGAAACGTTTTGCAAAACCCGACTTTGTAATTCATGCATGTTACGCAGAAAAAGACTTCAACCTGTCATTAAATCGCGTTGCAAGAAAGCGTTTATTCACTGAATAAGCAAGATCTCTCTACAATTATATTTAATAGACACAATTTAAAAGGGGCTTGAAACTATATCTTATATGTATCTCTACAAGTCGAAGACTGCAAAGTCTACAAATCACTGTATTATTGACATAAGAACTTGTTTCGTCAGGAAGGTAAGATGTGACACAGCGACCTTAAGTGATAAATACCCTCTGATTTCTTTATAATTTTTTCATAGTAGTGATATTATATGAATAACTAATTTAGATAAAATACAATATTTAAATGTACACACGTGCCTACGTGTACTGAAGATAAGAAGCTGACGCAAGTTTGTCTCATCGGAAAAGTTTTAAAGTTGCGCGTGAAGTGTTGACACATTTTATATGCAATTATCGCTTCTCTTTTCGTAATTCCTGCATATAATGCATTTACATGAGCAGCTTATGATGCATAAGAGTGTGCCGGCCGTCATTGAGAAATCAATAGAAAACCCGGAAGTACAAATCGAAGGAAAATCGGATGGACATGCTTGCTACGTAAAACGATACTGTCGTTACTCTTACGTACTGCATACGCGAAACAATGTAATTTGCAATTTAATTTTGCACTTTTACTTGTGTAATGGCTTTCCTGTCGCCGCTCGAACTCGTGGCGCATGTAAAACGATATTATAATCTCGAACGCATTCTTGTTCTTGGCGAGAGAAATGCGAGTTGTTATTTCACTTTTTTTCTAGAGTTTATTGCTATCATTTACATCTTTCTCAAAATAAGCCTTTCTCAAGAATGTTCTTGTCGTTCCACTAACAATCCACCCAGAATTGCTTCGCGGTTGATACTCTTCCAATTCGCAATTTGCAATTTCAGAAGAAAAAATAGAATTAATATTTACTAAGCACATTGGTGGTTAACCAAACACAGCAATAATTAATTTTTAAATTGGCAAATATACAGATAAGAGTAAAGATTTTTATTAGATTAAAAATCATATCTTATCATAAAATGCGTATATTAAGTTCAATTAAGAATTACTAGAAATCTGCATTTATTAGAGATATTCGTTCTTTTTTTCTCAAAAATAAGAAAATTTTATATTTAAATGTCTCGCACACACTGAGTGTGCTCTATTTTTAATCAATCGTAGATTTCAATTTAACAGTTTACAAGAAAGTGGAGGAGTCTTTTTTTAGAAGTCAATTTTCATATTTGTTTGCCATATCTTTCCTCATTATTCAAAAATAGATTATATTATTGATCTATTCGCTGGTAGATCCTTTCGCTCACGCGTGTTGTTTTTCGATGCTTCACGTGACATACATAAATTTGTCACATGGCATATTAAGCGTCAATAAAAAAAAAGTAAAAAGGGAAATACTCATTTGCCCGCCGGCTTCGTAATTTCACTTTCTACCATGCACTTTCGATTTTAGGCCTGGCCGATCGATTGGCCGGAAAAAAGCCGCTCTCTTAGTCATCGTCGAGTTCTTGCCATTATCGCGTTCGCTCAACCGACGTCGTAACAGAGTGTAATGTCTGCGTTTGCTCATTTAGAGGTGTCTAATGACTATCTTTCACAACACTTTTGGCATGAAAACAAGTACAATGTACCTGCAAAATATTTGTAACCTGTTTAACTTTGTTATTGAATTGTTGCATATAATATATTAGTTTTCACAATATTCTTCATATTAAATATTTTTTAATAATTTCCGACAAAAGAAAAAATATAATTGGAAACAGACAATAATGTCTTTTATATGTTTTTCATATGTCTTTTTTAAGTGAATGAGAAGACATTTGCGCACCTCATTTTAATTACATGTTTATAAGTATCCGAGAAGAATTAAAAATCAGAAACGTTTTTCAGCTTTATGTTCCGGATGAATGTTGTATATTAATCCCTTTTATATGCGATGATCTAATTTTATCAAAACCTCCAACAATCTTTTTACTATCTATGCATGAAATTTCGCTATTTTGCAGATTTAAATTTGTAATATAAAATCCGATACGTCTTTTTTTTCTCTTATCGATTTAATGATTTACATACACGCAATAACTTATTAATATGGATAAATTAATATAAATAAATTATTATACTAATATTAGTATTAACATGCAATCAATATTTTCAGCTCCTGGAGTAACGACATGCCCGCGAACGAACAATTTGTCGGAATACAATAAATGTGTTGTAAAGCAGCTACAAGCGCTCACCCCGTATCTCGCCAAAGGAGTGCCCTCATTGAAACTACCGGCTTTAGATCCTTTATTTTTGCCATCCTTGACCGTAGATAGAAACTTAGAATCCTTGAAAATCAGGGCCAACATGAGCCAGATTCGTGTTTACGGCGGCACGAATTACAACGTGCAGGATCTCAAAGCGAATCCCAATGACTTAACGATTTCCATCAAGGTTCGACTGCCTCATATGTATGTAAGCGGCGATTACGATGTTCAGGGTAGGCTATTGTTGCTGCCTCTAAGCGGACTTGGTAACTTTAAAGGAAATTTCAGTAAGTTTCCCAAGAAATTAAAATATGATATATAAATATTTTAATGTACATTATGTATGAAGAGAGCTTATTACGTTTTTTAAATCTTAAATAAAGTTTGAACGATTAAAACAATAATTGATTGATGCTGGTGTAAAAACTAGCTGGATATTTGGATATTAGTTACTTAACATGTTAGCGCGTATAGTCTTTTAAAAATTGTATTTCTTTCTAATCATTATATCTTTTTATTTCAGCTGACACTGATGCCCAAGTAAACGCGCAGGCTAAAGAAATTACTGATAAAAACGGCGTGCAGAGGATCGAGATCGACAAGTTAGTTACTAAAATCCGTGTCGGCGATGGAAATATCGTACTGAAGTCACCTCCTGCTCACACTTTAGCAGGTACGGATGAAAATCATGTCTAGAATTTTAACATTTGATAATTACGTAAGAAGTATACATTCGATATTTTAGCCGATGCCGCCGCAACGTTCTTCAATGCGAATCCCCGTCTAGTCCTGGATATAGCCAGTCCAATTATCGAGGATACAGCCGCGACCGTGAGCAAAGCTCTAGCCGCTAGAGCACTCAGTGTTCTTACTAAGCAAGAACTCGTGCCCTAGTTCTTAAATAGTAGACGTTTAATTCGATATATCGTTTGGTCTTTCATAAAAAAAAGGGATAGAAAAGGCGAATATTACTATGAGTATTAGTCAATCTGATTTAGATTTTATCTACTTTTTTATCGCGCATCGTGATAATTTTTATCAGCCAGTTGGTAAGGTAGAAGGTGAGTCGGTAGAATTGTTATTTTATGTCCAAAGAAGATATTTTATTAATTAATCACGTTGTGCATGATTCTCAAAGAGACATTTTACACCTTTATACGTGAAAAGTATTGAAATGTTTATTCTTCTGTTTAGCAGGATTATAAGAAAATACATGTTACATAAACTGATTTGCTGACGTTTTCTGTTTTTTATTTGACAAATTGTTATTTACATACATATACACATTTGCTCGTTATATCTATTTTTAATAGATGATAGTTAAAACTATCCTGCACATAAATATCATACATATATTGTATAAGATCAATAAAAAGATTATACTAATAGCGCAAAAATGTTTTATAATGATTTTTCGTCCAAAGCCAATCAAATCGCACATATAAAACATTTTTTTTACAAAAATACACATTTATCCGTACAATAATTTAAACATGATTTCCAAATTTTCATGATTCTCTCTCTCTCTCTCTCTCTCTCTCTCTCTCTTCTTTTGGTTTAATATAGTTAAAGTAAGTTTTTTGAGATGTTACAGTTTTACAATTATACGATATTATTGATATTATCAATATTGAAAAAAAAACCAATTTGTTATATAATACTAATTTTCATGATTCATACCTTATTCATTCGTCTTATTAAATCATTGCTTACGCTTATTTAGAATGAATAACAAGGTGATTATCGCAATCAAATGATATAGAATCAGGTCTATAAAGACAATTCTGAGAAACTTATGTGCGCTATGACTATTCTAAAGTATCTTGAAGCTGTGACTATTCTAAAGCTGTATTTTGTTTGCCTTGCACTTTTTCATGAAATATTTACATAATTTTGATATGTGTACAAATTTAACAAAATGTAATTATTCAATCAAGCCCACGATTCTTTTGCATTAAAATTGCATTTTATGTGCAGTTTATCGTGCTGTTTCTTATTCAATACATTTTAGTATTTTTTAATATTTTCATAAAAATGAGAGAAAAATATATTTTTAAATGTACCTTTCTCTTTTAAACTTTAAAATACTAATTGTCATATATGTGGAGAAAGTGTCAAAAGAAAGTATATTAAATATATCGCCATCGAAACATTTTTAAAAGAAATGTTCCAAATAAAAGTTTCGTAATTTTAGCAAAAGAATATATGCACGTAAGAAATTGTTTATATATGCATATGGAAAAATATGATGTTGATATCTTGTAAAAAACGTAAGTAAGTTGTAAAAGCTATTTGTAATATATTTTTTTCTCCTAAAGCTGTAAAATTTCTATTTAAAACATTCTTTTGAAAAAGTTACCGAAATATTTGGGGATCTTGACACTTTCTCTATACTATATAATCTAAATACTATAACATAATCACATTCGATGTTTATAACGCAACGCAAACTATAAACAAGTTTTACTATTTTAAGTTATCTATTTTGAATGAGAGACAATGAATTAGTAAATGAAATTAAATACATATCTAAAATATCTTTCTATAGAATTATTTTGTGAATTATATGGCATTATTACAGTTCTCTTAACACGCTGATTGCTAAATGCATAATTGTTAATTGCATTTCGGATTAAAGCACAATAATAAGACCATTTATTGAGAAGATATTAATGCACAATTTCTCTAAAAGAAAAATAAATCACAAAAAGTTACTTTGTTGTAATTTCAGCACGGCAGTCAACGTATTAATACCAAAACAGTTACATGTTATCTGTGCTTGTGTATTATAATAGTAATAAGTGCTATGAGATGTACAGAAGAGACCAATACATGTAATATTACAGAAATATTACAATCCCATTAAAGTTATTATTGAATGAAGTTGAAAATTTCTGTGATTTCAGTACAAAAAATAATATATTAATCTAATTGATCTATAAAGAATAGATTCTTAAAATAAAAATTAATTATTCGGAAATAATTCGTCGTATGTGAATATTCCGGTGATCTTGTTGGCGATGCTGGTAAAGAGATCTGACAAGGAGTCTTCCAGTGCTGGTTTTATTTCATCTAACAATAAATCGTTGTTTGCGTTCAAAACCTCATTGCTCGCTGGTCCTGGTTTAAAAGAAGGAAGATTAATCACAATGTAAATGTAACGACGCTGTATTCGCCACAAATTTCTCGATACAAAAACTTATTATATGAAATAATAACTTACCGAGAACAGGATCGCCACCAAATAGATTATCAAGATCGATTCTAGCTTTCTCTATCTTGATCTTAAATTTCATTCTTTCAAAGTTTATATGGGTGTTGTTATTTTTTACGATTTTATGAGACTTCAGCAAGCAGTCGCTTTCGTAATTAACTGTAAAAATATATAGTAAGTTTAACAGAAACAAATATAAATTTTTCTTATCATCTTTCTCTCTGTGTGACAATAATTTCCTTATTATTATATTTTAACGAAAAACAATGAAAAATTTACAGATATAAATATAGAACTTACAGAAAGTTCCAGTGAGGCCTCCCTCTCCAACCAGACGGAGTAAAAGAATCTGTGCGTTTATTTTATATTTTCCCCGGAAGGTAAGCTTGTCGAAACCAACTTTGAAAGTAATGAGCACATTCTCCGGGTCGATTTTCAAATCCCAGATTTTAAACGTAGATGGTCCAAATACCTATATAAAATATAATTTTTTATTAAGAAATATTATACATGAGAAATAATATAGGTACATGTATTTATATGTTTGACGAATAGAATAGAATAGAATATTATTTATAATTATTTACACATATATATATACAATAGTTATTTACAGTTTTTTTAAATGAAATCTTGACATATAGACACATGCACACATTCTAATCTAAATTATTGCTAAGTAATAAAAAACATAAACTTTGATATAGTTTCAAGAACTTTGATGTAGTCACCTGTATATTTGTGAGGTTGACGTCAAGCCTCGCAGCTTGAGGACCTCTCAATAGCCGCACGTGCTTCAGTACAAGCGGCTCTATTGCCGGAACTTCTAATTCCGGAATTCCAACCTTCAATTTGCCCCGCAATTGTTCAATTGAATTTAATACACAGTTATTTATATTTGGATCCTTTCGACTGCATATTTTCATGTAGGATGCTGTGAAAAACGCAATATATATTTATATGAAAATATGTGTTTTTATTATGCGGCTTATATACGTGGGATATTAATGATACTTAGTGATTGTGATCCTGATCTATTTTGCAAGCTATAACTTCTGAACGAAGTGTTATCATGATTGCGAGATCAGCATTTATTCAATCCCTATTTCTTTTTATCTATAAATTACAATTTATATGTTCTTTTTTTCAAGTCTAATAATGACAGGCAAGTTGCTTTGACACGTGGAAGACTGAGACGGTTTTAAAATATTGATGCTTTATTATGTTCAATGAGTTTAAGTTTGAAACTTGTTATGTAAATCGAAGCTCAGTCACTATCAATCAAGTTTTCTTTTATGTTTTATTAGTAAAATTATTTCATATGTCTTTTTAAATTAGATAAATTATTTTTACGTACACTCACAAACATAAAATTATAAAATAAAGATTTAATTTTACACACTCTATTAAAAATAAATTATAATATACCGAAAATGCAAAGATACGAAAAATAATATAAAAATACATTTATTATTAATACTGAAACATATAACATTTAGATTACAACTTTTTTATTTGGAATTAAATTTAAAATAATTTTCTGAAATTCTTTGCTTTTTACTCTTGCATTTTTTAATTTCTTGCTATGATTATGTGTACGATTATACGTGCAGTCCTGATAATTGCTCTTAATCTTGTTTTTAATTATGTTGCAACTAAAATTAATTATATTAATTGTAAGTCAAAGATTGATTGAATATTATACTTGGCATTTATTTACATTCACGAGACTTATTTGTAGATAAATGAAAACAACACTTGCGTAAATTGAATATCGGAATGTAACAGAAAACTTTTTACAAATTACACATAGAATTATTTAGTTATATCTATATAAACGCTCTTTTGATACCGTGGATCGCATTTGATTCTTTTTTAATTGACCACTCGTCGTTTCGCAGATTGCTGTTTTTGTTTTAAATATTAATTTTTATCCCCAGGTGTGTGTGTGTGTGTATTTTACAATGAGTTGTTTGTATTTCAAATCTATATATTCTTACGGATGCAGTATATCACTTATTGCCGTTGGCGCTACTGATGTAGCATCGTTAAGATTGTTTTGAAAATTAAAAGCTTCATCTAGTATGTATCTCACGTAATACATGTGCTTTAATGATTTCGTAATATAACTATTTTAATTTCGTATGCAATAGTATTACATTATTTCGTCTATGAATATAATCTGTAAACAACCGAGCACAGCGTATATACACACATAGGTACACATATATACTTTGATATCTGGAATATTACTCACGTATCTCGGCGAAGGCCACAGCAAGGAGTGCGTAGGCCACACTGAAATAAAAGATCGTTAATCGACACAATAGTTTCAGTTATTAATATTAATAAGCTAATAAAATTCCTGAAGCGAATTCCCATTAGCGCTTCTAAATATGGACGGATTGCTATTTATAGCTGGGCTTTTTAATATAAACTGTATTCTATAGACGTATCGCACCATCTAATGATAGATTTCTGTTTAAAGACGAAACTGTGTGTGTCAAAATATCGAGACTGTAATAATGGAAATTGATCAATCAGATTGTTCAAAGTTCAAGTATATCATGTAGCATGGAAGCTATCCTCAAATGTCAATATGTTACTTGATATTGATGAAAATCTTTTAATCTTATAAAGGATATTAATTTAACACATTTGACATTTTATAACTTCGAGAACTTAATGCAAATCGCGTTTTAGTGTCAATATTACATAATACTTACGCTACTGGTATTACGTAATATTTACGTTTCTGCTAATATTATTAGCAAACATAGCAAATGAATTACCTTAAGATAAATGAAACAGTCGGGAAGTGGTTTCCGATATCGATGTATGCAGAATTACGTCAATATTTAAAAGCGGATTATTAATCTAATTAAGAACTGTTTCACTGTTCTGCCTGGATAGTTGACTACCTAATCGACTAATTTTCAATGTTTTTTATTTAAAAAATAATTTTAGTATTAGGATTTTTAGATAAAACGATTTTGTCATTAAGAAAATTAGACGATCGATTGGAATGTTTATATTAAAAGTGAGTGGGCGGTAATTTAAAATAGACATTTAAAATAAGCATTTAAAATAGGCTTAAACAAGAGAAAATTAAGAAATTATAATCTTTTAAAAAGTTTGATAAATATTTCTCAAAAATAAGAAAGGAGAAAAATTTTATTAAAAACTTGTTGTATTATTAACATATTATGTATATTATATTATGTATACTATATTATAATAGATTAATTTATATATATTATATATATATATATATAATAAATCGCGTTTTTTATAAAATGTGTTATCAATTTAGCTTTTATGATTTAGATTTAGATTTTTTTCTATAATTTTTGAAATATATCTATGAAGATAATATTCGTTTACTCTTAAATTGCAAAAGAACGTTTAAAATAAATTGTTAAACGTATGATAAATTACGTAAATTACATTTACTTTTAATTAATCTTAAGAATTAAATAAGCTTATAAAATGCTATCGTTTTATTTTTAACTTACTCATGTCTTGTGAGTAAACAATATGGGGCAAACTACATAAGCATAATTTATGAAAAGATCAAGAAAGATCATGGAAAGATCAAGAATTTAACGAGTTTTTTATAGAACGCAGTAAACAGAAGATCTTTACTTCGTAAAATGTGAAGAGGGTTGAAAATTCTTAAGAAGAAACAAAGATAATTGTCACGCTTAACGTGCAGAATTTAAATCATTGCCTAAAAAATAATTTCGTGTGAGTAAAAAAAGGTTAGAATATTGTTATCGTTGTTATTTATGTCATTGCAGACACTTAATACTTGTACACTGTATACTGTAGAGTAGAGATTAGAGTCCGATTGGTAAAAGTCTCGTATTATTAATAAACTTATGCCGTTTAAGACGCACACTTTCTTCCTAAGAAAGTGATGAAAAATGTTTATAGATATAAAACGCGTATTAAATGTACATATTTAAATTTGTTGAAGGCTAAGGTCAGAATATGCAAATTCTGCAGGTTAAGTGTTATAGCTATACTCTTTCCGTTTCATCGAAGAAACATTTAGGTAAGTAGTTTAAGGGGATCCTAAAGCCGTGATCCTAACCGGTTTTTTTCTTAGCACTAATCTTTTAATTGGCTTTATAGAATGCAAAATTCTTGTCTAGAATTAAAGTACGCATCAAAATCTAGTGGTCGAATTTATAAGTGGTGGTCGTCACGTATAACAAAAAATATTAATTTTTTTTTGTTTTTGATATAAATTTGACCACCATGTTCTAGATTTTGATGCGTACTTTAATTCTAGACAAAAATTTTGCATTTCTATAAAGCCAATTAAAAGATTAGTGCTAAGAAAAAAACCGGTTAGGATCACGGCTTTAGGATCACCTTAAGAAGGATGATACATATTCAAATCAAAATGTAAAAAGTTATAAAATTATTTCACGAATGATAGAAATGATTTGAATGCATATCTCGAAAGTTGTGTTCTTTTTTTTTTAACAATAGTAAAGAAAGAGAGAAAGAAGAAAAAAGAAAATCGGCATAATGGAATAGAAAGAAATGCAAAATTCAGAGAAAAGGCAAAAATAAATAAAAATTAAATTTTAACGTATAAAGAAAAAAAAAGAGAGGCGAGTCACACAATAATATGTGAATAAGGACAAAGAACTGAGAAAATGAGTAGCATATTAAAAAAAAAATGAAGACAATGACGATGACTATTTGATTGATATAAGTTGAATAGAAAATTATGTGTATGATTATTTTTCTGTAACCAGTATTCTTTCCATTGTATAATGTTATAGCTGTTTAAAAAATTTCTTTTTTCTTACATCTTAATATTTAGGAAAAATGATTTTATTTAAAGAATATAATTAGTAAAGTATTTTACATAAATTTTACTTTTGTATGCTTCTGTTATGTATGGTTTAAAACATTTCCGTATCTCTTGGTACTTTAACTGTAAGATTGGCATGATATATTCGAGTAAAATTCTGTTTTACATTTGACATGTGCCAATTACCTCGCGTACATATATAAAAAATGTAGGCTAATTACATGGTTGCAGCGAAAACATGATTACAAAAATGAAGTAAGAAGCATATTGCGTTTAATTTATACAGTCAACGCAATTGATTGAAAGCACAAGATTTTAGTTAGAAGCATGATTTTTTATAAAAAATTACAGTTAAATTATATACATATAAAATAGTCATGTTAAAAATAAATAGGTATTTATTTGATAACAACGCTTGTTTATTTCAAATAGCGCATAAATTAAGTTTTGTGTTTACTCAGCAAAAAAAATATAATTGATAAATGATATATACATCAATCATTTGCGGTGACACTATGCATATTAAAATCGAATTAATGGTATTCAATGAGTATTTGATTAAACTAATCAAATAAATCACTGTGTTGCGAAACGAATTACTAAATGTTTTGTTTATTAAGGATGCTTATCAATATTAAGGATGACAACGTAATAAAAAGAAGTTCACTGGTACAATATATTTTATATAATTATAGCAAATTTTGTTAGAGTTATTGTATGATAATCAGTCTATTTAGAATTACTTTTAAAAGTGAGCACAATATCAATCTCAAGTGTTGCATATTTATTCAACTATTCTAACTTTCAACAATATGATGTCGCTCGACTAATTGTAAGCAAAACAGCTAAATAATAAAAAACGGCCAAATTTCGAGCAAATAAGGATGTTAAAAATAAATTTAATAACTTTAATAAAAATATACAATCATAACAGAAGTCGTTTTTGTTCGACCCAACTGGCCAAATAATTAATTTATTTATTCACAACGTTTCGGCTGCAATTTCAGCCCTTCTCAAGTGATTATAAATCCTCAAAAACCGTGTACAAAATCTCCGTTACGTTGCTGACATGGTGCCCTAACTACGTCATGCATACGTAAAACTAAAATGTGAAATAATTAATTATTTGGCCAGTTGGGTCGAACAAAAACGACTTCTGTTTTGAATTCTTTTACTGGCGAAGGAAGCTATTTGTTTGTATATACAATCATGTTAACGTTTCGAGCCTTACTTGGCCTTCTTTAGAACTATAAATAACGATGAATAACACATTAAAAGTATCTCGTATCAATTTACAAAAACATGAAACCTATAAGGAAAGATATTCGAATTATGATTCTGAAGAAGGCCAAGTAAGGCTCGAAACGTTAACATGATTGTATATTTAGCTATTCTAACTTTTCTCATAACTTTATTTATATTTTGATATTTATACATATATGTATACTTTTATGTGTATACTTTTATAGTGTTTTTTGTGTTTTATGTGTATACTTTTATAGTATTTTTTGTGTTGCATTCTATGTTATAAGAAGATATTTATTCTTGGACTTTAATAAGAATCATCAATCTTTATCAAAAGTTATTGAAATAAACAAAAAATTATATCAAGAGAAAAAAATAGAAATAATTTAATATTCGAACAAATATTTGTTTAAAATGCTGTTTTATTATCTTTATGCTGATTAGAAATTGTATAAAAAATTACGTATTAAGAAATACACTGCGTAAATAATTTAATTTTGTAACTATAAGACATACATTAAAAATAGAAATGGTATTTAAATTTTTCAAAAATTATAACATGTTTAAAAATACTGTTTATCATTATTTAGGAAAAGTAAGTTTAATTGAAGCAACGCGAAATAGCACTAAACTATCAATCACAGTTTGATTGAAATATTTTTGAATCTTTTTAATCTAATTCTATTATATTGTTAGAAATATTCGAGATTTATTTCGAGTCACGAATTGAAACAAGTCAAAATTCTGTAAGTTTCTTTGTGCACAAATATATTTTGGCAGCCGTAATTTCTCTTTACCTGCATATCTTTAGATGCTGTATTTATTCCGATTTACTTTAACTTGAGCCAATAAGCATTGACAATCACTAGCATTTATTTATTACCGAAAATTATGATATATTTATGTTACATTTTTTAATCCGATCTCGAAGATAATTTTCGACACTACTCGACACTTAATATTTTCCGATAGCCACATATTCCTAATTAATACTAGAAATTAAAGAACAATTATTTTTAGCGAAATGGTATTAGTTTACATACAAATAAAATACATTTATAAAATGTAATTTTGTTGATATTTCAGCTGTCATAAGGTAATCTTGAATATAAAAAACACAGTAATATCGATAGTTTGCACATGAAAAACTTGGGCTGTTTTACATTTCATAACATTCACTGATTACTGTGCGATTTCACTAGTAATTTTGTGATTTTTACGAGCGATAAAAACTGCCTCAATCAAGTTGATTAAAAGCAATCAAATATCGATGATGCGGGAATTTTCTCGTGCAAAACTTCAACATTTTTTTAATTTTTGTGGTTTTTTTTTAAATTTTTCTTTAAGTTAAAATTTAAAAATAGGTTTTAAAGTCGTACTTTCCTAAAATATTATGATGATTATGAATAGCGATGTGAAGATTTTGTAATTAAGAAAATTAGAACTGAAAGAAGAAACAAGAAAATAAAAAAAAAACCTGCATTTTTCGTATACGAAGACGGGTGTATTTATATATTATTGAGATCTTAAAATCTCGGGTACTCGTGCGTTCGCGTAAAAGAGTCACGGTGCGTCTCGCTCCGCGCGTACTTGGGCGCGAGACACTACCGTGTCTCTTGATGACTGGAATAGCTGCTTAAATATAAATATAAAATAGCTTATTATTATCGTATTAAAAAATATTTAATTGTTTTGCTATGACTGCACGAAGTGCAATTATCACAGCAATCACAAAATCTTTAGCTATAATGATCTTACCGTTAAAAAAAGAGAAATCTTTAGAATTTTTTATTTTTTATCTATCGATTTAGAGATAAAGAACATCCCTAGAGTTAATGTATATAATAATATAATAAGTCACAATTAATTTACCAGATACGTGTGATGAAAGTGTACATGTTGGTCAGCACAGTCGAGGACGACGTATCGCGGTTTATTGACGACTGCAGGAGGTATCGGTTGACAATGATCAAGGATGTGTGATAGCAGCGACTCGAAGACTTTAGCAAGTAACTTGGTTGGCGGTGCTGTTACATTCGGTCGGTTGATAGCCTCGTGCTACTTGCCGACCATTGGTCCAGCCTCGAATAAGCATTAGTGATGATTGGACACGTTCGTTGATTCTTGTTTCGCGGGAAAGCATGGTACCACCGATATCGGGCCTTTTCACACCGAATCGTTTTCGCTCGTCCTCCCTCCTACTTCTCTTTCGTCTTGGCTTTTCGTTCAAATGGATTCGTGGACCTGTACTACGTACTTGGCCAAATATCTCTGTTATTTTCATCTCGGCCTTTCAGCTCACGGACGGGCTGGAAAGCGAAGGAAACCGGCAAGACGGGCGCAATTCGCCCGCTACTTCGAAGCGCGTTCAGTAGCCGGTGATTCGAGCCGGCGTTGACGTTTCGTAATTTCTCGCTGCAGTTGCGATCCAAAGGTAACGTTTGCGCCGAGAAGTTAGAGAAATTAATTGCGCAACAAATTTTTTCCATCATTACTAATGATACGTGACTAAGGGTGAAGTATCATGGAATGTAAAAAAAAGGATGACATTGTAAATTCACTAAGCTTCAAACAATAGATATAACGATTAATAGACATATCGGTTTTACATTTCGTATCAAATAAACATAGTATTCATTTAAGATTCACTGAGAAAAAATCCAGGTTTAAATGATCGGACAATCGTTCGAAAATTAACAAACGGGTAATTCGATAACTTTCAATCGAAATTATAAAAAGCTGATGAAGGCCAAAATAATGTCTGATTAATAGGATCCAATTATCAATGATAATTTTATAAAGCTATTTTTTAGATCGAATTATTTTATATTTCTTATAGTATTTTTAACATAATTTTATAATTGATTCATACTTGATTTTTACCAAGAATTACCACTAAAAACAAAAAGCATAGTAAGACTTGTTATTGGTCAGGGAAAAATATTTGAGATTGGGTGAAAGTAACATATTGACATTGAAAATACAAGTCTGATATTAGCATTGGAAATATAGATCTCATGGATATGAAAATTACAAAGTTGATACTGGTATTAAATTGAAACTGGTATTAAATAACCGAAAACTGGCTAAAACAAATTAAATTAATTTTTATTTAATACAATAAAACAGTTATGACAAAAAATACAATATTTTATATTATTAAAAACAATTTATATAGAATATTTAAACAAATTAATTGTATATTTGAGAATTAAAAATTTTTTCTGTAACAGATACGTCTTCGTGATTTAATAATTAATTTAATAATATGATGCAACAATATTGTACTGATATACAGTTAGATTGATATACAAACGTGAAAAACTGGTAGACACCGGTTCGTGCAATTTCGCAGCGCCTATTAAAATTAGCGAAAGTCGCAAAATGCGACGCCCGAAAAGCCGCGATCCGTAACAAAACCCAAGTCCACGCTTCCTGTGAGTTTATGCGAGTTACGCGTATTGCAACCTGCATCTAGGACGGTGATAAATGTGGCAATCTTGGACACCAGGTCAACATTTCCCTCCCTTTTTAGCCGATTTCCTATATAGCACCAAAAGTAATTGATACTTTTGCACGGAAACACATTCGTATAATAATATATATTTATATATATTATTTATATATATAAACAACTTCCGTTATTTAATAGAAAATTATTTAACAGAAAATTAAAATCAATTAGCAAAAATAATTTTATATTATACTAATCTCCTTTTCTGTTTTATGATATTTTGATTTGTTAAACTAGAAGTGCATTTGATAATCAGAGAACTTTCGTAAATGAATATTTAATTTAGCTATATCTCTCTAAATATCTCTGAAATTATTTTTGAAAAAAATAAAAGTAGAAATAAAATAAAGATGGTTCGAGGAAGATAGTTCAACAATAAAAAACAGAAGTAAAATAAACTAAAAATAAAACTCTAAAATAAAAATGCTATCTTTTATTTTTTTTAAATAATTTTATAAGTTTTTTAATTAATATGCATTTGTACATTTTAGCAGACTTCTTTTGTGTTATCTAGAATATATATCATGTGACCACGAAGTCTGCATAATTTCTTGTGTGTGCACGTGGACAGAGATCAGAACTCCAGTTTGTTACTTCTGCGGTACTTTTTAACTCCAAACTTTCTCTGTTCGGCATCTGCATTTAAACATGTTTGTGAGATGCTCGAAATTGACTTTTTATTTTTTGTTCTGTAAATCAATTTCTTTAATATGTCTTAAAATTACTTTAGAGAAAGCGTAAAAAAATCTAATTATTAACTTTGTCATCCAGATAATAAAGAGCGAAGCATGACTATTGACAATTTTACGATATGAACAACTGAATTCTAGTGGTGATCAATCTCTCTAAAGCAAAGTAAATTTTTAACTAGATCTATTATTTAAAAATCGATTGATTTCCATAATGATAATTGTGGTGATTCAATATACTCATATTAAGGAATATTGCTTTAGCGCTAAAATAAGAAAATTGATTTCTTTATACTTATAATCTAATCTACAGACAAAATACAATTCACAGTTTGACGTACTTTTATTAATTTAATTGCTAGCAAATAAATAATAAAACAATGTGATATCACTTAAAAATAAAAATAAAATACATAAAAGCAAAAAATAGCAAATAATTAGCAAATTAATTCCATATAAAATTTTTTGTGTTCTAATAATTTGGCTTAGGTAGCGTCATATACCTTAAAAACTTTTTGAATGCTAATAAATCTTTCAAGCTGTTAACTTGGAAATTCCATCTGCTGTAGAATATCTTTCAGAATACTATTGTGCGGAATTATTTATTGTAAATCACTGCTGAGGCTATTAATGCGACAAGTATGTGCGTCATCAAGATTTTGATTGTGTCACTATCTGATAAATTACCTTTTGAGTTCCTGTTTTAATTAGTCGATTTATTTCAACGAGAATATCGGAAAAAATCTTTTGATATTTTTATGGTAATTCATTAAGAAAAAAATGTCAAATATCTCACCAGGAAAATCACTTGGCATAGCAAGATACTTTTATTTCCCAAAAGTCCAATTTTTGTATTATTTTTAAGTTATGGTTTATGCAGCACTTAAAATAAATAATTATAATTAATTTCGTGTATTTTTATGCAATTTTTTAAAAATAATAATTCTAAGTAACTGTAAAGAAGCTCGTTAATGTTCTTAACGGTTTCAAGATTTAATTATATTTTTTTCTTGTTACTCTTAATAGATACTTTCTGTTCAAGAAATTAATTTGTATGTTTCACGAATGAAATCGTACGGTTACGCATGAGAGCAAAATCGCGTGCCTCAAGTCAGCGCCGCATGTTACGTAAATTCATTCATCGCGCAAGTAAGAGTTTTCGCCTCAAGAATAAGGCAGTTTTGTCATGCATTTGCCACGTTCGCTACTATACTAGCTGTCGATGTTACGATGGCAGTCAGTGGAAAGTTCGATTCATCAATGCATTATACTTGCACATACAGTCATACGTATGATGAGATGCAACAGTTCTTGCTGCAGTGAGTTGAATACCTGGTCCATTCTTCGTCCGCGTGGTGTCGCTCTTTTCTTTGTTTTTGTTTCTTAATTTGTTATATGCAACTTTTTTTGACGATTTTTAGCCCATTTATCGGGCGGCTGAAAAATCTCGCTCTTGCAAGTAGCTTTTGCAAATTTAAGACATTTAACATTATCAAAATTTTTATTTTTATTATCAAAAAAAAATTTGCAGAGATTTAGAGTGAATAATTATTGGAAGTGCTAATGGGTAGAGTAGGGCATTAACATTTTATAGCATTTTATATTAGCTTTATATTAATGTCAAATTTTCAGAAGAAATGAGAGTCTGATTATTTCTACTCTAGTAGAAAAAAAATTTTTGTTAATTGATTATAAATGTATTTCATTGATCTAATTGGGGACAATTATTTGCATTTGAAGTAAACGTTTGATTGAATATACGAGGGGAGAACTTATAATATATAATTTTCCCTTCCAATCCTACAATATAAGATCTTCGAGTTAAGATCGGCTTTTGAAATCGATAATTCATCTCTCTTTAGGGCCGGTTGTTCCAATCTGTTGGTAAACTAACTAATAGTTAAATCAGATCTATCTTTGTCGAATTTGAAAGAAAAACATATATATGATTTAATTGTTAGTTAGTTCACGAACAAGTTGGAACAACCGGCCCTTAGCCCTAATATCATTAGTCGTTGTATCCACTTTTTATTATCTGTTACCATTGGTTTTCAAAATGCATTTATCTCAATAAACTTAAGTCAACATTTTGATATTATATTTGATCTAATATGTGTGTACTAATTCTATTATTTGTATTTAATACTCTAAAAACACTAAAAAAAAAAAAATTTAAACAGGTGAAACTTTAGTGGTACGAAAGACTATACAGATAAAATATTAGGCGAGAATATAACTTTTTGTTTAATTCTACAAATATAATATGTTGATTTTTGTAACATACATTTTATGCGGTATCAGCTTTTACTAATACCTGTATCGATAACATTAAATACACATGTTATAATAGCGACAAATTTGTATCACATAAATAATTATGGAACGCAAGAAAGTAATTGTTTACACTGTTAAAGGTTAGAGGGTGAAATTTAAACCAATACCATGAGTTAAATTTATTTTGTTATTTTTAACTACCATGTGCGTCAAAATTTATAAGTTTGAAACAAAATAGGATTATTTTAACTCCATTGGTTTAGTCAAATTAACATTGTTTTAGTTAAATGAACTACATATTGAGTAGGAGCAGTGGCGACCTATGGAATAGTTAAAAATTACTCAAAATTGAGTTGAATTTAACCCTATGAATTTAACAGTGTATATTAATTATCTCGCAGAACTTTGCATATATATAAAAATATATAATCGTCATTAATACATAAGCATTAGAAATCATATACACATATAAAACTTGGCTCACGCAACAATTATAGTGACAGTGCATTTGGAATTTATTTTATACGTTTATAATATTTGAAATATAAATTGTTCACTTTGACATTGATGACTTGTGAATGGTATCTCAGCACCACAAAAATTATGCTAGCGAAATAACGTTGATTAAAAAAACTTTATCTTTTTTTAATATCACTCGAAGACTATATCATGTATTTATACATGGAAAATCAAGTTCATTATGTTAATTAAATTTTATCAACACAATCACATCCTCTTATATAAGTACATCTTCATTGCATAATCCACTTCTACATCTTAATAAAAAAAAGAGCAACCATTTGTTACAACTCACTGATATCATGCTCAAGAATTTGATTTGGTAATATTAGTATCTCTTTTGTAACACGTTTGATGTTAATAATATAAAATTCAATACTTTTTGAAAAATTGCTTTTTGAATAGAACTTTGATTTGATACGACATTTATTCGTAATATCGTTAATTCGTAACATCGGAAACCCATAAAATAAATTATTGTCCAAATAAGATTTATTTTTTCATTTATAGAAGAAAAATTTATTCTCTTTCTTACATATATTTGTTCTATTTCTTATATATTGTTCATATAATTTGTCTAATTTATCTACTCTGGTTTAAACATCAATATAATTAATAATTTTAGAATAAATGACTAATTAGTTAATGATTCTCGATATTAAAACTAATGAGTAAAAAGGAAAAGTGAACTATAAGAATCATGAATTTTAGAATGCAGGCAAAATATCCGGGGAAAAAATATAAAAATTTATGTCCTTGGTATTCTTAACAAAAACCTCGTTTGCTACAATATCATTCGACGAAGAGATAGACTATAAATGCACATGATTATACATACAGGAAGATACAGAGAAAATTAAGTTAGTGATTATACTTCTCTTACATAAGTACTGCCTTGTTGCACATTATAATTTCAAAATCTTAATAAATAAGAGGAAACAATGTTATTCAACGTGATATCGCATGAGATTAAAGTTAAATAATATTGATATTTATTTTATTATCTGTAAATAACATCAAATTGAAAAGAAAATTTGAATTAAAACTAAAATTATTTGAAAATAATTAAAATTATGTCTTTTTAAGAAAGATATAGATGCTATCTGTTGTTAATCTTATTCTTGTAATTTTATTTTTGACACTAACATTGAAATACTTTTGATGTAACATATTTTTTTTACAAAACAACGCGTGTGCACTCGCGAAATTTAATATAATTATATAATTTATATATTGCTACTGAAATAAATTTGTGAATGGAATTTGCTTTTTATTTTGTAAAGCAGAACCTTATTTTTAGTTTTTATTTATTGTTTGTAAAATTTGTTTTTGGTTAAAATATGTAGTCTTTAAACAGCCTTCGAGTACGATCCAGTACTTAGAACAAATCATATAATTACAAAGTAAAAAAAGAACTAATTATTAAATCAATTGATATGTAGTAGAATATATATACATGTATTAAAAAAACGGATCAATTCTGAACTCCTCTACTTAATTTCCCTCTCTTCTTTGGAAAAAATATAAATTAATTCTCTTTCTGCGCTTCTCTCCCACTTTAAGTTGTTTGATCAAGTGATCATGCGCAGACTAAGAAAATTCCATTGAAACATATTGTAGAACGTTATTTTCATTCTACGCATGTGCCATTAAAATTGAAGTGACTATTGTGGGGATGTTTTAAAAATAAGGATTCTGCATAGAAGCTCGTTATTCTCGATTCGACTTCGTCGTACGATTCGTTAAGATCGGTTTGGTGTGCTTTCGTGTAGGTACTATTTCGCCGGAAACTTATCATTTAAAAAATGTTTGCTGCAATCTTTGCCTTTGTGTTCGTGACAGCATATGCTGCAGATGAAATACGTGAGTAAACAAATATTAGCCACATTTATTTCTGTCACAATTTCTGTTACGTACATTAAATTTCCATCAAAGGTGAAAGAAATACACTTGTTTTGAAATTGCGTTATTTTGTACTATAAGCAGCTCTTATAATTATCTTAACAATTTGACAAATGTTAAAGATTAACAAATAACTAAATAATTCTCTTTGTTAAGAACGAGTTTAATGTTAATTAATTGCAACACACGTTATTAACAAGAATATAAGCTAGATTATTTATCTTTTTCTTGATAAATATTCCATTATTATACATTTTACATCTCTTGTCTAGAATCTTCAAGAGTACGAAAAAAGTTTCAAAGTCCTATAAGCTATTATATATGATCGAAATAACAACAGATTAAAAATTTTTCTTATTTTAATCCTATTTTAATTTGTAATGGTAAATTGCTAGGGTGTTTTATAGTATTTACAAATAATGTTGAAATAAAACCAGTTCGACAATAGAAGTCAATATTAGCTGAACTGTGAGAATGGATGGAACAATTAGTATCTGTACACGTGTAAACATATGTATAAGCACGGCTCTGGGAGTTTAAACTGTGTTTATCAACGTCTAACTTTAATCAATTAAAACATCTGCTTAATTTAATGATTTTACTTAGCTCTATCTATTATAAGTTTCATATAATTCAATGGCAAAGTTCTAACAGTTATTCTATTAAAAATATATAAAGCGGCATATATATCTTAATAATAACTTTTTTAAATATTAAAATAGTTTATTACAAATATTAGAAACAAGTTGCGTTTGTGTATTTGTTACATTTCAATTGCATTACAAAAAAATACACTCTATTTTGAAATAATCGTTGTATAATTCCGCTTATTTTTAATTTAATACAAAGTTGCAAGTTAAAAGAATTATTTGAACTCTTTATAGCCTCCTACGTTCACGTGTGCGGTGTCAAAGATCCCAACTACACTGAATGCTTCCTAGGCAACATCAACAGAGTGCTAGATAAAATCTGTCTGACAGGAATCCCAGAATTTAACGTTCTTCCGATCGAGCCACTGATTGTTGAAAAAATAGTTGTCTATGATACAGACAAACTTAAATTAAATCTCAAAGATTCTAAAGTACGTGGAATATGTGATATTGACATAACATCTACTCACATAATTCCTGCAACGTACTTAAATTTTAATTTTATACTCAAACACCTTACCATGAACTCCACGTATGACTTTGACATACGTGTATTGGTATCACTTGCTAATAAGGGACTAATTCATATTTCTGCAAGTATGTATGATACAGTCGATCTTACATTAAAATAAGACGAAAGTTTAGAACTATTTACCTCAATATAAAAAAATCGTTCTTATTTCATTGAAATCAAACTATATGTTTTCTTCCGCAGATGATGTAGAAGGACAACTAACCGTAGAGTTGAAAACTGTAACCAAAGGTGGTAAAACACAAATATATGTAGCGAAAATAACCACGAATCTCGATTTTAAAACGTTCAGTTATGAGTTTGATGACAGTGAGAAGGACTTAGTTCAACTACATGAAGTTATGAGAAATACCATAAGTGAAAGCGAAAAGGATATTATCATCAAAGTTAAGCCAAAGCTAGAAGAGGTAGTCTCCAAACTGGGCATGTCAGTTATTAACAATATATTCTACAACAGACATGATCTATTGTTTCCCGCCGAAACGCCATAAATCGCCTAGAACTTTGAGATTTATCATCGCAAAATGCAATATGCATCCGATCTAACTAAAGAATAATTGAAATATATTATGTGTAGACTATATTTAAATTATTAATAAAATAACAATACTTAAAAAATTGGCGAAAAATTGATATGTTTTATTTTAGTTGGATAATGATAGCAAACGTTTAATCGTTATCGATAGATTGCTAGCACAATAGCACAGCTTATAGAAATAAATTAGTCAAATGAAAATATTATTTGTTTGTGTATCACTTTGAGCACTACGCTTATTGGAATAAAAATATCAAACTGTAATATCTGATACATAATAATTATAAAATTATCCAGGAATGTTTAATAAAATTGAGATATTATATTTTGTTATATTATTTGTATTTATAACTCTAATACTTAAAATTAATAAGTCTCTTACTTAAGTTACCGTAAATTTACAATTTCTATTATTGTATTTGCTACGAAAAGAGATTTAAAATTATTTCCTATATATCTTTATACATATATCAAATTAATACATGTACAATATATAATACAAAATGTCTATTATTTGGGGTACAATATAAAATATTTAAAATCAAACTTTCCTGAATTAAAACTTTAATATTTATTCTTCATTTATCGCTCATAAAATTTGACCTAACTTCTGACTCTAGTGTGATTACGGACATTTCTTCAGATTTTGGAATTTTGATCAAGAATTTAAAACGAATGAGTTATGATCAGAATAAAAGGTCACGTTTGATGCAAACGTAAAAACCGCGCATATTATGTATTTAAAAAAAACCGGTCTGTCCAGTAATCTTTATTTTGTCAATTCTATTTCTGAACTTGTTTTGTAAAATAAAAAATAGTTTCTTTTCTATGCTCTCCCACCATAAATGCTACATGATCATGTGACCATACGAAAGCTAGAAAAGGAGTACAAGATGATATTTTCATTCACACTCATGTGCATATCAAAACAAGAGTGAAGGTTGAGACAACATTTTAAAATATAAGAGTTTCAGTGTATGTAAAACTTTCATTATAGTCGCATGAGAATTCGCAGATACGTTCGTTAAGATCATTCTCATGGTTTTAGAGCTACCTCAGTGAAAAATGTTTGTTGCACTCTTCATTTTTACGTTTGTGACTGCGCATGTTACTGCGACACTACGTAAGTATTTTATAGCATTATATATTTAATTGTATTATACAACGTAAAAAACTGTCACGCGAAGCATAAAAATCGTATCGTGATTAGAACATAGTAATATTTTTCAAGTTAGATAATGCGTCTTGATAAATAACAAAGATTTTAATTGTAATTTACTATTGCCGGTTGCATAATGATAATGTCAAAAATAATAAGTACAGTGGTATCACGCGGGCTGCATGTGAATGTCTGCTATCGTGAAAATTACGATAACATAATGGCGACATGTGCCTGAAAAAAATTTAAATTAAAGAAAATTGTGTTCCAATTATAGTTCTCGCGCATTTAATCAAGATGATGACAATTATCAACTTTGACAAGAGCTTCCCATTTATCCACGACGTCACATTTCGCAGATCTGGCTTGCCGCGAACGTAATAGATGTAGATGCATTTTTATTTCGTGCGATTTGAGAAGAACAGAGAATATTCTAATATGTGAACTAAACAAGAGAAATATTGCAAATAATAGATATCTTTATGTGACGGCACTGAGAAAATTTTTATTATCTCAGTTATTTTGTCAATGAATCATGATTATTTTGTTACAACTCCTGAACCATGATTAAATATACCGTGATTTGATTAAGAGTCGCATACCATTATTAAATCATTCAAAATAATTAATGTTTTGTCATTTAAAATTATCTCATAAACACGTTAATATATTATTAATATATTCTAAAAAAGATGCAAAGTCGACTAGAATTTTAATGTTGCTTCTTTCTACAATGGAAATTTAGTCTCTTGTCATAATGTTTGAGTTACACTGTGAGTAGCTGACGTCACAGAAGTATTATGTATTTTGAAATAATGAAAAAATTAACAGATATGTCAATAATGTTGTTCGTTTTAAATAATGTAATATTATAATTTTACTTCGAAGAACAAAACAGACGTATTAAATTTGTATTTCCATAAGTTACGTTGTGTCATAAGAAGTTTTTCGTCTTTTTGAATGATTTGATAAGTTACGGATTAATAATTGTGTGAATAATTTTATTTATTAAAAAGAAATCTCTCTTGAAAAGTTTTTTCTAATTTAAACTAAAAATGTTTGATACATTGACTGATTTGCCGAAAGTAATAAGAATTAAATTTATTTCCTATTGCACAAATACTTTGTTTACTGCATATTTCATATTTCTGTTTGGAATGTGAAATCCACACAGAATGAAGATTTAAACTATTATGCCTCTTAAAAGTATGAAGATTAAGTACAATAGATTAAGAATTTTTAATGTCGTTTTAATTTATGATAATAGCAATAGCCTATGCATCTATATGTCACGAATTAAAAAAGCAAGTTGAGGAGCAAATACCAATATTAGCTGAGTTTATGGAAATCAATAGAACGATTTCTATTTACGCGCGTATATGCATGATCAGGTCTGAGGGCAAACTACCATCGCCAACGTTTAACTTTAATCGCTTATGATTCTGATATTATTATGAATTTAAAAATTATACGAAATTACATATTATATATTCAAGATTATATTATACTCTCTCCTTTCTTTTTATAGTTACATATTCAAAGCTTTAATAAACTTTATAAAATGTTGATTCAATTTAATGAGTAAATATCTTATTATGAATCTTGCACAACTTAATAGTACCTATATATTATTCTTATTAAAAATATGTTTAATGTTGTACACTAAATTGCGTTAATAATACAATATCTTTAAACATTGGAAAGTTTACCATACTATAATGTTCGCTCGCGTATCGTTATATTTTAATCGCAAAGAGTGCATAATGTCTTGAAATATAATTTACTTGTTACTGTATTGAAACTTGTATTGACGATTTTATCCAAAAGTTTTTAGCTTTGAGAAAAATAATATAAACTTTTTGCAGCTTCCTATCTTCGCCCGTGTGGTCGCAAAGATCCGAACTATGATCAATGCGTAAGAAACAGCGCTGAACTTCTGAAGTATAAAATCTGCACAGGAATGCCGGAACTGAATCTTCCACCGAACGAGCCATTCATTATTAATAAATTAGTTATTTACGACACTGCCAATGTTAAGTTGCATCTTAATGATGTGAAAGCATATGGAATTTGTGATTTTGTCATAAATTCCGTTCACGCAAATCCTGACAAACTTCATTATGATTTTAACGTCAATGTACATGGTCTCCGCCTTAATGCTACGTATGACTTTAACGTACATATATTGTTCACGCCGATTGCCCACAAGGGAATAGTGTACGTTACTTCAGGTAAGTAAAATAATTTGTAAATCTTATATAAAAAAATGAGAATATTTAATAAAACTTAATTTAGGATACAAAATTAAAAATTTTTAATTTTTTTGAAATTAAATATTGAAATTATGAAATTTATTGCAGATAACTTAGGTGCAAAACTAGGAGTGGATTTCAAATCGGTAATTAAGAACGGCAGAACAAGCGGGTATCCGTCGAAAGTAAATTTGAATCTCAACATCAAACCATTCAACTTCACGTTTGATGAGAAAGAAAAGGAACTAGTTAATATACATAAAATATTTAGAGATGTCATATCCAACAATGAAGAGGAAATTATTAAAATTGTTAAACCGGTATTGGAAGAGGAGTTGTCCAAACGAATAATTTCAATTTTCCAGCACGTATTCGTTACCCATTTCGAAGAGCTATTTCCTGAACGAGCATAAGTTGTGTGGAATTTTTTTATCTTAATTTGCTTTTCGCACCTTGCTTGATTTTTGTTATAAGTTTTATCGTTAAAGCAACAGTACACATTTGTATGAATTAACAATTATTATTTTATCGTTAAAACAAAATCACACATTTGTATGGATTAACAATTATATATTCTATATATATTACTGATATGTACTTTTTGTATCATTTTAAATACACTATGTTTATATTGGAATAAAAATTTTAAGCTGAAATATATAATGTTGCAGTTTTATAAAATTATTAATACATGCCTAATAAAAATTGCAACTTATATTTATTTTATGTCTATATTTGTAGTTCTACTCGTAGCGAATAATTAAAAATAATAAGCTCGATTCTTGGTTCTTAATAAATGGCTTATTCACATATTTTCCGTATTATATTTAGGAATTATAATAACAGATTCAAAAAGCTTCTTTACAAAAACCAAGTATCCTGGTAAATTTAATAACGTGTTTTGTAAAAAGATTAAACAGGTATGTTATCTTTTGAATAAAAAGACGTTCTAAAAATTAAAGGGATTTTATAGTATATAAAAAATCGATTGATTCACGTTGATTTTATTTGACATTTACTGTATATCCGTTACGATCGTTCTCGTGTGGTTTCAAAAGATGCCAAGAGATTCTTTTATTTTGCAAAAAAAATTTTTTTGCAGAAGATGTTTGTTGCACACATTACTCTTACAACTTGTGATACCATACGCTGCAACGGAAGTAGGTAAATGACGTAAGTAAATGAAAATATTCGCCACATTTTTATTTACACAATGTACGTAGAATTCTTATTGTACGTCAAAAATCTGTCGTCGGCGCGACGCCAAAGACTCGAATCACAATTAATAAATGCAAATTAATGTAATTTTATTTCTCGAGTTAAATTATTACTTTAACTTACTGTTGTAGATAATCTTGACTAAATGAATTATTTTGATTGACTAGGTATATGGTAGGAAACGTAATAGAAATGTCTGACATTGTGGACATGCGATAATATACGCATATGCATTTGCATTTGCATATGCATTTAAAAAAATTAATAAATTGAAAAAAAACTTGTATTTTAATTTTCGCGCATTTAATTAAAGCGACGGTAGCAAATATCAATTTCAATAACAATTTCTGTTAAGTGTGGCATATCCCCCCCCCCCCCTCCAGTTATCCTAGAATTAATAATGTGATAAAAAATCTAGCTACACTTTCGTGTAGTATTACAAGTTACACTATTTTTTTCTCCATATGAATATTTTGTCTTATCTTCAATCTCTAAAATACGGCAATCGTAGACGATTAATGACATCAAATGTCTCAAGGTTTTATATTTTTTTAATACTTGCGTTGTGTAACAGTAGAATACATTTAAAATTTAAATCTTGTTAGCTTGCATAGCAACTAGTGTAGATTAAGATTAGCTATTTTTCTGTAGAATCAATTTTCCTCTCGCACTGCCCTCTCTCTATTCTCATAACTCTTTGATCATGCGCAGGACAAGAAAGCATACAATACAGAATGTGTAGCAGTGTAGCAGCAATTTCATTCTACGCATGTGCCAGTAGAATGTAAGTGAGAAGAGAGGGGAGATTATAAAATATAAATATAGAGGGATTTTACAATATAGAGATTCTCGATCAGTTCGCGTTCCTAACTCGAGTTGCCATTACATTGGTTATCATTCTCTTGAAGATATTTCACAAGATTCTATCTCACAGAAAGGTCTATTTTGAAAAATGTTTGCTGCTCTTCTTGTTTTTACGCTTGCGACTGCGCATGCGGCGGAATTGCGTGAGTAAATGATAATATTTGTCTTATACATATTTATTTACATTATAACATACGTAGGATTCAAGATACACTTTTTGTAAAAAGCTTGTTGTACCAGCACGAAGTGTAAGAATTGAATAATTAAGAAATATCAATGTAAGATTATTCTTGGAATGATTCATGTTACTCTATAATTACAGATATAGGGTAAAATTGTAATGCTCGCTCGAGATATTGATCTAAATTATAATTTATGACATAATAATGCACGATGTTAGATGTTACATGTTGCTGCATAATGTTAAGTTGCTACATAATTATGCCCAGAGTTAAACGAACAAATGAAGCAGAGATTAAAGCGCGTGTACTAAAAGCGCTATATTTAAAAAATGCATTTGTATTTACACAATTTTAAGAGAACGAAATGTATTTTAGAAATTCGATGTGCTAAGTAATCTGTTTTTAGTATAAGTTATTTTATTAACAACTACTTACTTTTATTACATCTACTTGATTTATACACATTACCTTAAGAAACGTTCTCTTTAATATTTATAGATAGTTGCGATAAATATCACCATGTCTCAGTGGTTGAATTGATAAAAACCGTTCTGGATAACAGAGAGGTTCAGATTCAAACTCTAGTTGAGGTAGTTTTCGCAACATATATTCTTTGCAGTGATTCTAAAGATACATAATAATATTGATATTATAAAATTGATTATCAATTTAAATATGTGATTGTACCATTCTGGCTTTAGCTTAAGACTGCATTTTAAGACCGACAGTAATAGGCGCGTAGTTTGCTAAACGAAAAATATTATTATGTACAAAAGATCTAGCCCGTCCGTACGTTTTTTATTCACTTAATTGTTATTCTAACAGTCATGTCTTACTTATTACTATTTATTTTAGTTACTCACAAATATTGGTTTATGTGTGTCCTAGTTTAATTAAGAGTTATATATCAGTATTATATCAAATTGCTCCAGATACTAACGCTCTGTTTAACATAACTTTTTCATTTGTTATAATAAGTAAAACATTCTCTGAAGGTCAAAAAATCTCGTAATTATACTTTTTATAAGTAAGTCTTATCGCAATAATTATGTGTTTCGATCAATGCTAATAACAGGTTAATAACTAAGTGAATAGATCTGTTCGTGGGAAACAAGTCCGATTAATTGCAAACGTAACAGTATGAATCAAACTATTCTTTTTATACGAATAGTTACTTGGTAATACTATATGTTTCATATCTCTTATTTAGAATGTGACGTTTTCAAGTAAAATGATGATTTAGTCTTATTTTTTAGTAGTAATTGAGACGTAGTAGTAATAATATTATATATTTATTATTTTCTTTGGAGTTACAATCATTTTACAATAATTAATAATTAAGATGTATAAATTCATAACAGATTAAAATTTTAAATTGCACGTTAATTTATGATAATTGATGATGCCTACGCAGTATTGTAATGAGTTAAAATGGAAAACTACTTGGAAACAAAAACATTAGCTGAGTTGTAGAAATTAATAGAGCTGCAGTTGATATCGCGTATATATCACGTGATTATAGCTCTGAACATGCACACTATTATCCCTCTCCTCTTAATGTGTAACATATTTAATTGCTTGTGACTTTGAAAATAATTCGTATTTATATTTAAACATAATTGTAATCTTAAAAATAATATGTATTTAAATTTAAAAAATTAAAAATTTCATTTTTAAATGCAAAATTATAATTTTATTCTTACACTGATAAAAATTATCAGAAAGCAGCGCGTGTGACAACTAACGTGTGACAAGTACAATTAAGCGTAGATTACAACTTATTTTAGATGTTATAGCTGAATAAATTTAAAATATTATAAAAGTTTATTATAAATATTAAGAACAAATGGCGTGGTGTACATATTGTTTTTATACTAATTGCATTATAAAAAGTACTTATATTTTAAAATATATAATTTATTGTTTTTATATTGAAACTTATTTTATTTTAGTTTAATTTGAAGTTACAATTATTATTAATATAATTTTATTTTAGTTTAATTTGAAGTTGCAGATTAAAGAAAATGACTTGAATTTTACAGCATCCTACATTCGCGCATGTGGCCGCAAAGATGCCAACTATGATAAATGCATCATGGAAAATCTCAACAGTGTGAAAGAAAAGCTCTGCACAGGAATGTCGGAATTTAACATTCCCTCGGTCGAGCCAGTAGTTATTGAAAAAATAATTATCTATGATACAGATAATCTTAAATTATCTCTTAGAGATTCAAAAATATCTGGAATATGTGATTTCGTCGTAAACTCCATTCACACAGATCCTGACAGGCTCCACTTCAATTTTGATGTCACATTCAAGCATTTGGTCGGGCGTTCTTTATATGACTTTGATATACATATACTGGTGCCCCTTGCTAATAAGGGATTGGTTACCATTGTAACAGGTATGTAAAATATTACTTTTGTATTATGTTTATTTTATCTCATTATCAATCTTATGTCAAAATAAAATAAAAGTTCAATAACATTTAGCCGGTAAAAGAGCCATTAAGACCGGTATTCATAGTCAGATCTTATATTTAAGATCGTCTTAAGTCTGGTCAAAGGCAGTCTTAAGACTCCAGCCAATGAAACGACCGTATTAGCATCTTAAGGTGATGCTGGAGTCGTATGTATTATCGACAAAATTACCATTTTCTATGTTATTGACCTATATCTGTCCTTGTATAGACAAGGATATAGACAAGGATGGCAATTGACAATTGCACGCACACATATGCACGAATCGTCATACACACTGTACTCTTATATCAGACTTTTAATCTCGCTTTTGGAGGGTTTATCGATGTTTTTCTTGTTGTGCAATTCAGGGAAATTTGTTTTCACGTTTATATCAATGGTATATCTCTTATATGAAGCACATCTTGTGATGAGTTGACAGCGATCGCTGCAACTCGAGACGACGCCATATTAGGATAAAAGCAAATAAGAAAATCTGTAATTCCGTAATTTTTTTTCTCGTTTTCTATATAAAATCGGAGTTTGAAATGAATCAATATGATGTATGTTCTGCAATTATGGAGAAGCATTTTTAATTCTGTCAAATTAATATGATGCTACATGAGTAGAAAGAAAATGGTAATTTTATCGGTAAAACAGACGACTCCAGGATCCCCTTAAGACATTACTTCAATATAAAAGTTCGATTTTATTTTATCAAGAGACGCGATAGCGTCTCGCGTCAAGTTCGCGCGCAGCGATCGCGTCGATTGCCTAGAATGTAGAACGACAACGAGATGCGCCGAAATATATATATATATACACAGGAACTCTAATATATACGCGAGATTCCTCATTATGAACCCGGCTCACATTTCAATACCTTAATAATGGCTGAACCTAGTATTAAATTATCAAAATGTTTATTTTTCTTCAGATAACGGACTGATGAAAGTAAACATGGATTTAAAAGTGGCAACCAAGGGCGGCAAAAAGGAGATATATGTCTCGAAAATAAACACGAAAGTCACAATCCCATTTTTAATTATAAGTTTGATGAAAGCGAAAAGGAATTAGTTCAACTGCATCAAGCTCTTAGTAATGTCGTAGATAGCAATTCAAAAGATATAATTGCTAAAGTTGAACCAGTATTAGAAGCGAAGATATCAGAAATAATCATCTCAATTTTCAACAATATGACCCGTTCCAATTATGAGATACTATTTCCCGAAGAAGCATGAATTGTCTGAGTCTTTGAGATTGCAAGATCACTTCTTACACGTGCTGCGAAATTAAAGAATAACTAGAACAAATTTTATTATAATAGTTGAGAAAGTCAGTGATATAAAATTTATTTTAACTAAGAAATGGTAGACATTAATATTTATAGAGTGCCGCAGCGTAATATTTGGTGTCATAGTTGGTCGACTAAAAATGTCTCTGTTCTATTTTAAATGTTAGTATAGACTAGTTATAAGATTATCAAGTAGTAAATATTGCAACAATTACACTTTGTGTTTTATACCTCTTTTCCATAATTTTATCCATAATTACATTTTATAATTATAATTTAATAATTTCCTAATTTAAATTTTATATTTTATATATTCAAGTTTTAAATATAAATTTATTACTTAAAAAGCGAGCAGCCAAATAAGCTATAATTTTAATAATTCAAAAACAATACACAAACGTTTTAGAACAATTTACTAACTTGTATTAATATTATTTTAAACAAAATAATAAATTAACAGAATAACAAAACTGATAGTTTGTTAGATGAACGGAAAAAAGTTAATATTTCCTTCTGTGAAAACAAAGTTCGAAATTGAAAATTTTAAAATGTCCTTTTTAATATACAACATTGATATTTGCTTGATTTTTAATCACCGCGCTGTAGCTTTAAATTCTGAGAAATATGAATTTCTGAATTGATATTAAACTAAGGGACAAAACCATGCAGACATAATACTCTTATTTCCAACGAAAGAATTAAACGATTTATTCTTTCATTAATTATACGCTTATAATTTTATTCTAAATATCGTAGTACATCTCGATTTATACACTTTCTATGTAGAATTATTTATTTACCATATTAATTTAATGGAAGTTTAATTTATACTGAATGTACATACTTTTATTAATGTGTCTTAATAATAGTATATTACACTACAAGGCCGAAAGTTGAATTTTCGGCCCTGTGCGTCATGATGCCCCCGAGGCGAAGCCGAGGGCATCATGACGAGCAGGACCGAGATTTCAACTTTTGGCCCGCGTAGTGTATACGATTTTTCTCATAGCCGGTCGAAAGTACGTTATTAATTTTACTTTTTTTAACTTTAAATGTTAATAAGCATGTTTTTGATGCCTGCCCCCGACATTTGCGGCACGAGCGAAGCGAGTGCTGCTGGTCGTGGGGGCAGGCATCAAATACATTCGAAGAGTCAAGTCTTGTCATATTTTGTAAAAATAAATTAATTCCATTCTATCAGATTGTATCGATCAACATACTTCTTTGGCAACGTATCTGTATTTATTATCAATCGCGCTTCTGCATCGAAATTCGTATAACTTCTTCCTCGTCTACGGATTCATCAGATGACATATTGTTCATTTTTGCTAGATTATTGAATTGACTTTAATAATATTTTAATATTAAATTAACTGACGACAGAACAATATTGATGACTATTTTTAAGGTTAAAGGGCGTTAAGGTTTAAGGTTATAGTGTGTTCTATCTGCCAACTTTTTATACGTGTCGTAAACAAGATTGTATCGATCAACAGACTTCTTTGGCAACGTATCTGTATTTATTATCAATCGCGCTTCTGCATCGAAATTTCGTATAACTTCTTCCTCGTCTACGGATTCATCAGATGACATATTGTTCATTTGACGACAGAACAACTGACGACAGAACAAGGGAGTAAATGTTAAACTTTCGTCCCTGCTATTAGGGACGAAAGTACGTACTTTCGACCGAGGTATGAAGAAAATATATTTTTTTACTAAAATAGAATATTATACTAAATATAAAATATAAAATATAAAATATTATACTAAAATATAAAATTTAATATATCGCATTATATACATCTTGGAATGAAAACTTGTCTTTTTCTGTACAAGGTTATAATCTGAATAAATTATTTAGGATATTCGTCGAAACTCCATACAAATGTAAAGAAGGCGGAAGCTTTATAAATCACAGAGGAGGGGGGGGGGGGGGGGGGGGGGGGAAAGACAGTTTACTAACCTGACGGCGAGAACATGAAAATGAATGAGATGAGAAAGCAGATGGATATATATATACGGTTGATCAATTCACAGGCATTAGTCTCTATCGTCTCTATATACATTTATGTATCGTACAATTGCTAGGGCTGTTCTCTGACAGTGAAGTGTTGGAAAGTTCGTAAGAAAAACTCTTTTAATTTGGATAATGTTTAAAACAATCTTTTCTTTTACGGTAATAGCAACATGTGTTGCTATAACTGTAGCGGACGTACGTAAGTAAATATTAAATGTAAAAATCTGATTTGTTTAGCAACTAAACTTCTGTCTTTTTTATACAATGATTTTGCGAAATTGATAACCTATTTAAAAAAATTAGGATCTTATTAATTTAGAATCTTTATTGTTTCCTTCAAATATACAAGTAATAAAAACTGTAGTTTATACGTTATACATATATGTTCTAGATGCTCGTTATCTCTTTATCTCCTTTAATTATTATTATGTTAAATACTTTTATAACATTTTTGAAATAGTTAATTACATTAAACTTCTTTTATCTTAGATTGTGCAATTTTATATTTGCAAATTAATGAAAATAATTTAACAGCTTCCTTCATTCATATATGTGGCCGCAACGATCCTAACTATAATCAGTGCATCGCGGACAACATTATCCATTGGAGGGACAAATTTTGCAACGGGACTCCGGGTTTTCCAATAATTGATCCATTAATGTTTGACAAAATTGTCATTTTCAACGAACCTAATGTCAAACTGTATGTTCAAAACATAGAGGTACATGGAATTTGCGACTTTGTTATAACCTCCATTAATGTGGACCCCGACAGGCTCCACTTTAATTTTAATTATCTAACGAAGCAATTTGTCATAAACACCACGTACGATTTTAATGTACGTCTGCTAGTACCAGTCGCTCACAAAGGAATATTACTCATG
>JASTWP010000595.1:0-129446 GCA_030770255.1 Temnothorax ravouxi
TTACATCATTTGTTTCAAGATATATGAAAACTCTTGTCAAGCTGTAAAATTTATTCAAAAGCAATTATTTATCAAACTAAATTTATTAATACTAAGAAATTAATCATCGTCCTAATAAAAATCATAAAAGAAAGTTATAAGATTGCGTGTAAAATCTTAGATTTGAAGAATTCCTTAGTATACATTCTAAATTATATGTTTTACATAATTGACGTTTTACAATTTACATAGTAAATTTACATAATGTACGTGATATATTGTTCTGCGCATCCTGATCTATATAGATCTTAGCAATTTTATAATCTTGTCTTATTAAATATTTATAAAAATTATTAATTATTATGAGTCAATTTCACAGTCTCCGATTAATTTAATCCTCTGATTAACTCAACTTTGCATCTTTTTTTCTAACTGTCCTCCTTTTAGAAGAGACGAAGAGTGAGTTTAATCGGAGACTGTGAAATCGGCCCTATGCGTCACTTTCATGTGTAAAGTCCGCATACTTATTCATTGAGGTACGTGTAAATTTTCTTTCGCTTCCTGTTTTATTATTTACATTAACGATATACAAAATGTCAGTGCCATTAAGTATGTGCCATTTTATGTGTAACAGAATTTACTTAGAATAAGAACAAGAGAGTTACACAGCCTCTTGCTTGCTATTCAAAGAAGAAGAGAAATATATGTGGAAGAAAAAACACTAAAATAAAAAAACAGATTAAAAAATATACATAAGAAAAAGTACAGCAGAATATTCAATTTGTAAGAATTTCTGCCCGTTTAAAGGACTACTTCATAGAAATTAAAAATAAATCCCCTATACACTTTTTTTGTATCACAGGGAGTGTGAATATATCATTTTGTATAGCTATTTGCATTATCTGGCAATTTCAATCATATATTTTATAAAGAGAGAACACCATGCCATATGCTGCTTAACACATTATTGGCCGGCGATATTTTGCGCAGATAAAATTAGGGTTTTGGAAATAGATGTAATAATTTACGAAATGGATGACTATAAACTATAAAGGATAATTGATATCTGTACATTTAAGAACATAAAAATCTTTTTTATAATAAACCTTTCTTAAGAAGACCCATTTAGCTCCTTTCTTTAAAAGATCAGTCGTTTAGTCTTTATAACACCTAATTTTAGATTCGGCCTTTTAATGTGTTAAGACATGCGTGAAACATTGCTACAAATTTAGTAGCAGTCCATCGAATTGACGTCATTCTGCTTGTACATCGTCAGTATGTCGTCTAGAATCGACTCAAAACTACTGGTATACGTTTTCAGCCAGCGATTCTTCTCCTTGATGTAAGCGTCGATGTCGCAGTTGAAGATCGCGTGGAGGAAATCTTGGCGCGTCACCGACGAGATGTAACGCAGTGTCTTCTTCTCCTCTTTCTCCTCCTCTTTTGCCATCTCGGTGTCCATGTTCATGGAGTTCTTGTAAATGGTTGCAAGCAGATTGGCATCGTTTGTATCCACGATTTCCTCAATAATGTGTGAGACATTTTGCATTTTCTCATCGTAGATAGATGAGGAAATAGATGGTGTTTCCTTAACATAGACGGTATCTATTACGGCGTGGTTTTCCACCGGTGACAACGGTTCGTCTAACTTGTACTTGAGCAGGCAGGTTTTCAACTTGCCGATTATCGCGGCAGACACTTTGCACACCTCAAAGTCGCTATCATCTTTTAGGGTAACCAAAAGCACCTAAAAGTTTAAGGGAAAAAATCACTCAAGCTATCAATATTTACTTATTAATAATTTATGAATTATATTTATTCATTTATTCATTCAATTGCTTATAGACTGATAGATTTAAGAATGTAAAGCTCGTGCCCAACATCAGAATTCTAACTAATTACTTACACCTAGGCAACTTTGTCTCGCCAGTTCGTCCAGTGCCTTATTAAGCCTCCGCTTAATCTCGGTTTCGTTCAATGCCACGATCTTCCTATGCTCCTTGGAAAACGTCACGTTTGGGAAGCAGTTGTCAAGCATTCCCTGATCGGTCAAGTGCGATTTGACGAAGTGGTCCCAGAAAGATAATGCGTTTGTCTTCACTTCCCAGTGCAGATCAAATACGGCCGCTACACACATTGCTCGCAACATCGAATTGATGACCTCTTTCCTGCAAATTGCATGACATTGACTATTCTACAATGTATATCAAGTATTACAAATTTAAAAACCCTACGTACGACCAGTTCTGATGAACATATAACTCCTTGATTAGAGTCACAGCCTCTCTTCTGACTATTGCCTCGCTTTCGTTCCTGAGTAGATCAATCGCCGTTTCCTATAAAAATCAGTTAACTCATATAACTCATCTTCTTCAACAATATTCGGAAAGCGAGTAAGGGAGAAAGTAATAAGTATACGTACGGTTAAATTTACTTGCGACAGTTGCTGCTCCCATAGCTTGTTGATGCGTATCATAGTCGCGACGAATGTTAACGCTGACGCTCGCACGTAGCTCTCATCATCTGTTTTAATGATATCGAACTGCCACTTTCGGAAACTCGTTAATCAACAGGAAGTCTTGGAATGCCGGATATTCTGCAAAAAATTGCGTATTTTTATATATTTTATTATATGTTAATTATGTATGTTGTTTTAGCTCTATTAGTCGAAACAAATAATTGTGAAACTTGAAGAGGCTATCTATATCAATACTCTGATTCGCTTACTGTATTCAGAAATAGTCGCGATGGTGTTGAGAACCTCGAGAACACTGTCTCTCACTTCCCAATTGGGGTCATGCAATCTTTTGAAGAGCGTAGGTCCGATCTCGTTCATATGGCTGTCCGAATCCACGAGTAGCGCCAAATTAGGCGGCATAAAGTTATGGATGGCGAGTTTGCACAGTTTCAATGCCTTCACACAAATCTAAATAGAAATAAAAATTCATCATCGTTTTTCAGTTTCTTTTCCAAGTAACAACTATTACGACTGAATTTTTCTCACGCAAACAATTAATTCATTACTCTGATTTCAGCAATCGATCTTTTACCGTTCGGTAGTATCCCAGGATGATTGAGAATCTCCTGTGCGAGGGATAACACACATATCGTTTCCACGCATTCCTGCCATTTCAGTTTGAATTTTTCTGTCATGACAGCCAAGCCATCGAGCAGCGACGCCAGTAGAATAGGATAGTTGACTATAGGATCACCGTCCAATATCGATTTATATAGAAACTTTCGCGGATTCTCCGAAGGAGAGGTGCTGTTTATGTCTGATGATGTGCAATTCCTCGCTTGCCCGCACATGTCCCGGCATGTAACTTTTCAAGACAGTGACATAAGGCTTGGAAAGTAATCACAGCTACATCCTGATAAAAAAGTACAATTACAATTACAAAAGTTAATCAAGATTTAATTTAATTTAATAAATTGTATATACTCACTCTATCCATTATGTCTGATATTTCAAGGAGTATATCGATAGAAACTTTACAAATCTGCTCCATTGGAAGATCCCCCTTCCGTATAATGTCTCTCATGCTGTAAGCTAATCTTTGTACAGTGGTACACGTTACGTCGAAAATTTTACTAACAAACATATCGAAGAGATCGTGATTCAAATGATTCTTCTTTATACAGACGCACAGTGGTATTATCTGTCAACGAAATTAAAATCAGTTTGCTTTTAATATTAGTATCCAACTACACATGCATATTAAATGCACGAGCTGTGACTGACTTACCATTAATGCGATGGCTTGGTGCTCAAATTTGTGCTCCTCCGGCAGAACAAATTCACGCAATGTAAGCAACTTTTTCCAGTATGTCATAGAAAACTTGTTGTTCTTCACCAGCTCTATAATGTCTTTCTTCGACAACAACATCATAGAAATGTAGCACAGACCATAGCAGAACTTGTGCCATGCGTCAATGTCGATCATTGTGGTGTTCTCCTTAATTCCTTGCTTCAGCTTCAAAAACAATGACAATAGCAGCAGCTTGTGCACATGTTGAAGAAATCTAGTGCTGATACAGGCCTTCGAACAACGCCTTCACCCGCATCTCGAGGTCTACGAGTCTCTCGATCAACTCGGGAATGCTGTTGTCCTAAACTCGCAAACAGAGTGTTCTCCATGATGCTGGTCAATAAGTCCAATGTGGAGCATAACAGTTTGTTCTGCTCCAGATACGTCTCCTCCAGGCCCTGGTGCATTTGTACATTCAGAATATTGCTCATCAGGGGAGCAGCGACTGTCAGAATGATCTCTTTGCACGTCTCGGTGTTCTTTTGTTCATGCAGCAGCAAGGTCCACAAGAATTTCTGACTCTCCCTTGTAACGTACATTGTCTGATTCCAATGTGCGTATTTCACAACGTCCTTCCATACACCTATCGCGTTTAGAAGAGAGTAGTAATTTTGTAGCCATATTATTTGTAAATTCTTAACATATTAATCTTAATAAGCTTCAAAATTATTATACATTTATTTACATGTATATTCATGATTCGCAAAAATATAAATGTTCCGAAAAGTAACGTTTTTATTCTTTAAGCTTTCCATAAGACAATTCTAAATAGACACTAAGCATTAATATTATAGTTTTGTCTTACCAAACTGTATTACCCACTGTCTGCCGCTTCGATGAACAATCAAGTCCGACAACATTGTGGTATATGCCATTTTAATGGACGCTGGCAAATCTTCTCGGTGCAATTGCAGGACTTTGTAGAGTCGGTTGTACACGTCCTGACATTGCCAATAGTGATAACGCAGTTCGTGCCGCGAGATAATCCCTACTAGTTTCAGCGTAAACGTGATTACAGGTTGCGAAGCCTTCTGTCCCGACTCCCATATCGCTAAAGCCTTCGGTATCCATTTTTGAAAGACCTCGCAGTACTCAGTAATCGACCGTGGCACCTGTAAGATCCAGGAAGCAAAGTAGACGTAATTGTTAGCAAAGTAGATGTAATCGGAGCGACTAGGTGAGAAAGCCGAGCGTCCTTTCCTTACATTCTTTCGTGTTCTCCGCAATGTGGGTGAGCAAATGATCTAAATAGGTTATCGAGACGACATTGTAATCCGGCAGGAGGAACAAGTCTAGAACCTCCTGCCAATACTCCTCGTTCTTCCCTCTGTGTGAATTCATTGCGATGCGACGTGATTGCTACTACGGACACGACAGATCCGCCTCTCATAGAACCCGCTCCAATCACGTGCGACCGAGCAGCGGAGAAATCAACGATGTTGACGCAACGGGAAACGGAACGAATTGTATTTACATTCTGCAAATAATGATTAATACTTATTGACAAGATAAAAAATTTGCGAGGCGCTGATAGGCCACCATTTTGGGAAAATCAAGAGAAACTTGAGAGATATATCACTTACGGCATTTTCCAACGTGGGTGATAAAGCGTCCTCGGCGTTTTAAAAGGCGTAGACGAATGTTAACGATCGACGGGAGACATTTTTTGACACATTGTGAAACCGCTTGATCTTTAGCACGTGCACCAATGAGACACGCATCCAAAAATAGGTTCGTTTCCGCGCTAATCAGCGAGGTGTGGTCGATAACGCAGGTCTCGACCTGGATATTCTTTAGTCGAGACACAAATCCCCGACTCGGCGATACGTCAGATTTCTGCATTACCGACGGTGTCGCCGAGCGGCGCGCGCAAATTCAATTATTCTTATAAATATATGATCACACGCAATTACGCGTTTCATAATTAAAGGCTTGCGCAAAGGAGCAGACAATGTTTAATAGCAAAAACGTGACTGTAATTCATAAAAGCTTGAGTAAAATACATACTATATAGCCGTGAAGCATATCTGCGTAATTACAATTATTCAATAAGAATCTTTTACGTTATCATAAAATTCTATACCATATACGACCACTTATGTATGTATGTATATATATCGACCGATACGTATACACACGTGTATTTTATATGTATAAACACCGTTCGATACAACATAATAAACAACGCTTTGACCTGATTCTTCGCATATCGTTTAATGTATAATACACCTGTTATAAACAAGGGTTCTCAGGGCATGTAGCGACAGTCACCTTGCATTACGAGATCGGAGAAAAAAGAAAGTGCGCGAGGGAATCACCCGCGCATGAATATGGACTTGAAATGAATCTTGTATCAAGCGACGGTCGATCTCGTACGTTTCTCTCACGTTTCCTTCGCTTCTCGCATCATAATTCATGGTAACCAGCGTACATCAAGAATCTTCAAACAAAAAAACCAGACGATCCTTCTGTATTGACCTCTACAATTTTTCAAAATCTCAAGATCCAAGCCTTCCAGATTCCGTAAGCCTGAAACAAAGAGATTTCCTCGAAACTTCGCAAGTAGGCGTCGAAAGATATCTCGAAGCCTTAAAGAAAAATAAAAGGCGTTAAAGTTCTAAATTTTACAACTAAAGATAAAGATATTGAAGTTTTAGAAATAAGATTTCGAGCTTCCGAAATTTGAAAAGTTTAATTTACCGGAACGTCCTCGTAGAACAAAGACGCCAACTCTCCGATGTAACGTAACAAATTAACGGATTAACGCAAACGTGCATCGTTGATAAAAAAAAAAAAAAAAAAAAAAAAATTTATTAGGAAATAAACTCTTGAATGCAAGATCTGTCTCTTATGCGCAGCGCTCGATACTACGAGATCTTAATAGGCTCCAGTGTATCAAAATTTCCATAATCCAACTTTTCTGCAAAATATTCTAAGACTAAGGGATTTATAATTAAAGGGACATAAGTTCTTGAGGCGATGTGTTTCTTACATGTATGGCGATCCAAGATTTCAAAATCCAAAGATTCTAAGAGCAGAAAACTCCCGAGACATCCGAGCTTAAGGACTAACGAATTTAAAAACACGAAAATTCTTTAGATGCTTTTTACATGGATTTTACAAATAAGATCCTAAAAATATTGTGTAAACACTTACAATTTTGTAGGTTTACATTGATCATTAAACAAAAATATTTAGTAGTATCTATATGTCGCAAGAATTTTGTGTATTCGTTTTTTTTGCAAAAATAGAGAATTACAAAAAACCGGGACATCGTGGAACGAATAAAAATTACACAATCTTACGAGATTTCAGTGATTTTACAAAATCTTGGGCTTTGACAGTGATATCGTAAGTTAAAATTTTTATTAATTTATATTTATAAATATATCAAAAATTACATTTATAAATATAAGTAAATATAAATTTTTATTTATATTTATATTAATAATTTTTCTTCACTTCACAATATCCTTGTTTTTTTGTGGATTCTCTAGTGACTTGGAAAAAATACAAAAAAAAAACGAATTACATGAAATCCCTGCGACATATATATATATATATATATAATGTATATGTATTTGTATTATACTTATAGACACTTAGTGATACTTAAGCGTTTAGAGTGTACACTCTATTTAGATCCGCAAGTTTAGATTCTCAGATCGTTGGACTGTTGAATCCTTGGAACTTTAGGGCCTTGAATTGTCACATTCTCTCTCGCGATTTACAATTATCAAATTCCAACTTTCTTAGATACCGAAGTCTCCGCGATCGCTGAAATCTCCCCGGAGTCTGACTCTACCTAATTTCGTATTTCTTTTCAGATCAGACAACTCTCATTCGAAGGAACTAACGAAATCTTTCCTCTAGAGTTATGCTTCCGCCTCTACCAGTACTGCGTGCGCTAAGTGATTTCAGGCTCAAAGCTAAACAAATGCAATACCTGTTAAATCGTGTGAACACCGCGACATTACACGCTAGTTACTTTCGTTTAAGCCCGGTCTACATAGGCCGCAGTTCGCAAAACGCAAGACACACGCACAGTCTACATGTCAATCTAACGTCTCTGTGTATAGAGGTTAGATTAACATGTAGACTGTGCGTGTGTCTTGCGTTTTGCGAACTACGGCCTATGTAGACCGGGCTTTATGTTCTTAAACGCACAGTAAGATTACAGTAATATCGCAAATATGCCGTGTATGGCCGGTATTCATAATCGGTTCTTATATTTAAGACCATCTTAAGTACAATCTTAAGATGAATTATGATTACTGGCCTAAATGTCTGTTCAGCGTTCGCGTTCAATATTTATATTATGGTTACTTGGAACATGGAAGCAACATGTCAATGTTTCTTTTTTTTTTTTTTTTTCATTTTCTTATGTAGAACACTCAAACAATATTAATTACATAGTACGACAAAGAGCACTGTCTGAATGATATTTCAGGCATCATAAGAGAGGAATCATTGAAGGAGCGAGGTATCGAAAAGGATCACTCCGCGACCAAGAGGCGAGACGCTTTCACGACTGCGTTGTTTAACTCTATATCTGCCCATTTTCAGATTGAAATAATCACGTCCCTCTCTTTCTTTCTTTCTTTCTATCTCCCTTTCTTTCTCTTAGCCGTAGCCCGTATGTTATACATTAAAGCTGAAGTAGTTAACAAACGGAAACATCCGAGAAGAAAAAGCGCCGACGATGGTGTCTCGAACCCAAGTACGGGTTTCCCGCATATCTCTTAGATGGAACGCACCGTTTAGAGAAGTACCTTGCGCGCGACTATATAAAAGGGGTTTCTATGGAGAGCCCTCTCTTCAACTTGGCGACTTATGTTTTCGCGATGTCCATCGGTGATCCTGGATGGGGCGCAGCGACGGGATTCGGCGTAGGATTGGGAGCGATGGTCGGCGGTCCGCCGGCACTCACGATAGTGGGCGGAATCGCCGGCTTGACAAAACGATCCGAGGTGCGTCTGCTAGATGATGCCACAATATGTCCCTGCTTCAGCAAACATTTGCAAACACAAATAAAGATAAAACAATCATTCTTCAGAAACGCCAAGAAGCGTTTTCTCGCGATCATTGATACAATCGTTGAGCAATGCTAGATTCTAATTGAAGTAAAATTGTCTCATGGTAAGGAAAGATCTTTCTTTAACACATAATAACAAGGAAGATTATGTCCCATCTACTTATTTAATAATAATCAATTAGTATCCAGCAATGATTTCCTACATAATAATTTACCCCAGGAGGCGACGAGCTCGCGAACAGAGGGGCACTCGGCTGGCCACAAGCGTAGCATCGGTTTGTGCTGAAGCCTTCTCTAGACGTCGAACCTAGCACGTTAATACCTAGTGATAAGATATGCACTCGCATAAATTCACTAACCATAAAACATGCATTGAAGAAAACGCCAATTCTATTCTTATAAATTTTTATATTGATATATTCGTTAGACGTCATTTATTCACATATATTTTGATTATACAGCTCTTGTCAACTCACCAGGACTTAGTGGCCTCGAGGAACTAGGCGAAGGATTGTAGGGCACAGGACTGGATACCGTGCGGGTCCTTATGTTTCCCCCAGACATCACAATTTCGTTGTAGTGCCGTTCCTCTTCCATCTCCAAGCTGCGAAAATCATGTCTGTGAGATTAGGAATAATAAATATCTTTCGATTCTAACTATAAGGGTGAGTACTCACTAGCGAAAACGAACGCCGAACGAACAGCGAATCGTGCATTTGTATCTCATTCGTACTAAGCACACATGGTATACAAATGCACGATTCGCTGTTCGTTCGGCGTTCGTTTTCGCTAGTGAGTACCCACCATAAGATTCAGTTATGCCATTATTATGAAATTTGACGTAATAAAAAAGGATACATTTCAAAATATTATACAAATAATTAGCAAAACTTAACCTACCTGGACTCAGACTCCGAAAGGTGTCTACACAAAGCCTCGCGACGCTCCACCTCTAGCTGCAGCTTTCTCTGCAATCTCAGATTCTCCTCGCGTATTTGCTTTTCCTCGTTAACGTATCGCTTCATTTTTTCCGTATCTAAAAACGACCAAGTTTAGGAGACTAAATTTGATGAACTTTTCAGAGCACATATTATGGAACTTTTCGGAACAGATTCCAATCGGAATTGTTTAGTTATTTCCTAAATCTCTATTGTGTTTTCTGGGGAAAACGTAATAATTCCGATTTGGAATCCATTCCATAATACATGTTTAGTACAGATTAGAAACTAAGATAACTAAGATGACGTCCTTACGTTCTTGCTGTGAAATGAGCAAGGTGTGCTTTAATCTGGCGACCTCGCTTCTCAGAGTCTGAATGTGCGTGCTCAGGTTCGTGGCGGTGTCGCCATTGTTAATCTCCCTGGGTGAAGTAGGGTCCGAGACAGGCTGATCCAACTTGATCTGCAGTATCCTTTTCTCGGCCTCGAGCTTATCCATTCGTTTCCACAGCTTGTTCACCAATGCCTCCTGTTCCTGCTCCAGAGTGTTCTCTAGCTCAACCTTCTCACGTCGCAGCTGCTCCAAATTGCTCTGCTTGGCCAACGTCTCCGCTTCCAGCTTCTCGATCTTTCTCATCAGCTTATTCACCAAGCATTCCTGCTCCTGCTCTAATGTCTGCTCGAGCTTGCATTTCTCTTGCCGCAGCTGGTTCAGTTTTCTCGACAAGTCATTAGTAAGACATTCCTCCTCCTGTTCGTAGTGGTGAGCCAGAGTTTCTTTCTCCTTCTTCAAAGCCTGGATCTTCTTCAGTAGAGTGTTGCTTATGAATTCCTCTTCCTGCTCGGCTTTAGCTTGCTGCAAATATAGAGAACGCGAGTCTCACAATCAAACATAAAAGATACCTGCTCTCACTTTTAACAAATGTAGAAAGGACAAATGTAAAATAGAAAACAACAGGTGTTTCAATTAACGTTTATGACTAAACTCATCTCGTGGATTGTAAGATGTAATATTTGATACTGATTGCAATACAAAAAAAACTGAGAAACAGAGAATCGACTCTCACAATGATGACAGATGCCTGACGCAGGCTGCGGTTCTCCTCCTGCAGGGCCTTCACTCGCAGCTTGTACGTCTCGAGCTCGACCTTGAGTACGCGGTTGTGCTGCTGCAGGGACTCGATGCGCTTCTGCAGCTGCTCGCGCGTGACCGGCGACGGCGGCATCATGATCGGCCCGCCGTCGATCGAGCTTGAATCACTCTCGGACGCGCTATCGCGATCGGCCATGTTTCTCTTCGCGGGTAAACGACAACGACGACAACCACGGCGACGACGAGGACGATGATGGGGATACGCCGGTTATCGCCGGCCGCTGTTCATCGCACGCGAACCTGGGGGGAACAGAGCGTCCTGTCGCCGGCGTGCCCACGTACCACGTGCCCCTCTCTCTCTCTCTCTTTCTCTTTTTCTCAACTTCGCGTCCGCTACCCGCCCGGGAGAGTATCGTCGGAGTCGGAGACGTCGGAGTAACGCCGATTTTACCCGTAGCGTGATCGTCGAACGGCGGACATGTGCTCCCCGTACGCGTACGCGAGGGACGATACCGCAGAAAACCGATATCAGCTGTTTGCAGGTGCGGTGCAAAGTTTGCACCGCACTCGCCACTCGCTCGCGACGCTCGCCCGATTGTTTTCGCGACCGCGAAAGTGGCGCGGCGTGTTCCGCGACTCGTTGCGCCGTTGCGCGTCGTGATTCGCGGTCAACCGCGGAGACACCTGGCGAAGGAAACCCAAACGACCCGGGCGACACATGCGTACGGGGCCGCAAGAACGATTTTGGACTAAACTCCGACTACTAGAGCCACGGTGAAAGATTTTCACCGTGTTCCGGACGAGAATCCCCAAATAAAGTTTATAACCGCTCTGCACTGTCGGTTATGATTTTAAAGAATTAGGGCTGATATCACAGTCTCTGATTAACGTGATCCTCCGATTAAACTCACTCTTCGTCTCTTTCTAGGAAGACAGTTATAGAAAGAGATGCAGAGTGAATTTAATCGGAGGATCACGTTAATCGGAGAGACTGATATGTGATATCGACCCTTTTATTGTTAAAGAATTTATTGTGTATATATATCTAGATATTATTAATATTTATTGATAACAATTTAAAGTTTTTCCCGTATAGTTATAGTCTGAAATATATTATACGGATCAATTAGTTGTCTAAACTTAAAATAAAAAAGATTGAAAAGATATCACATATAAAAAATCATTGAAGATTCGATTAATTGTTTTATTTTTTGTTACTTTTCAAATTAATTTTTTAAATCTTACAATATTATTTTTCATTGTATTTTAGTTACAAGAGTATTTTATTAAAATTAAATCAACATATATTATTTAGTTTTTTCGTCAAAATATACAGCATTAGCCAGCGGTAAATATTGTGGAAAATAACACAATTTTATTAATTAAAATGATAAGTTTTTTCTTGTTTTTATATTTTTTACTATCATGCACATATATTACAAACATTAGCACACATTTGCATGCACATTATCGTTTTTGTTAAATGCATGCGGTTTAGCCAGGGAGTAAGATATATCTTACTCCCTAGGTTTAGCAAATGAAAACTTCGCAGTTTATATTGTACGTAGGATGTACATGCATATATAGCTCTTCTGTTAATTTCTCTTGCTCTAATTTATAGAGTTAGTTCAGTTGGTATATAATCTTCACAGCTATAGGTTATTATTATTATAATAATTATATTTAAAAAACGTGTCAGAGTTTACCGATGTTGAGAAAACAGCTCAGCTAGAATTCAAATATATCGTTTAATTGAAAAATATCGATTGATTGAAAAAACTATCGATTTTTTTCGATTAATCGAGAATCATCGTCCATCGTCTATTCCTTCCTCTTGTCGACTATACGCTAGCTGCGTACCGCCGAAAGCGCTATCTGGGCGGCACAATTCTACAATTTTTGGGTCTTTTCGCCCTAGATCCGTACCGCAGCGGGGGGTAGAGGGGGCGACGAAAGCGCTATCTGAGCGGCACAATTCTACACTTTTTGGGTCTTTTCGTCGCCCCCCTGAGGTACGCATCTAGCGTATTGTCGAGTCCGTGCGCAGTCAGTCGTGCGTGATAAGGTGATACCACGTGGGTTTGCTGAAGCTGCTGGAGTCAGCTTGTATCACAATAATAAAAAGGATTCATGCGGCCGCGAAGATGAGCGACGCGGAAGTAGATCACAATTTATATGACAGCGATCAGGAAATCGCCAAACATCATTCGAAGCTTATCGAGGCCGTGACGCGGCTCGATAAGGGACAAAGGTGAGGAATAATGACGAAGTTGTCATAAGAATGCTTGAGATTCTGATCTTACTTTTGTATATCGTTACAATTCTCATTGTATTTTTCCTCATTGATAGAGTGAAAAAGGCGGAACGAAGCGAGCCTAGTCTAGAGGTATCGGAGTACCATCTCGTAAAAAGTGGAGCAACAGATAAAGATGCGGTGTCCACGCGAGACCTGATCAAGTCGTTGGAGCGAAAAGGAGATCAGGGCAATATTATTAAGAAGCTCCGGTACATCCAGCAAAAGAACAAAGTTCTTCCTAAGCCATTGGAGAAACCAGCAGCTGAGAGGGTAATTTGCTTTGTGCAAGTTTAAGTTAATATCTTTTTAATTGAATTTTACTATTATTAATAATTTTAATTATCTTTATACTTTTTGTTGGGGCAAAAATCGATGTTTGATGCCTTTTTATTAAGAAATTGATTAATTTTCTGACGTTTTTTAGATTTAATTAATCTCTATAGTAATAATTTTTTGGTTTAATGTCACTGAATCTCAAGTAACTAGAAAAAGGAATTACAAATTAATCAATTAATATTGATTTTTTTCTGATATTCAAATATAAGAAATTGTTATTTTTTAATATTGATTTATCTTTTTAATATCACTATATGAAAATAATATAAATCTGGAACTCTCGATAATGAAACCGAAAAAGTGGAGTTACAATTTGGACAATTGAGAGTGCAATATGGTTATTGGTGTGTGAACTTATAAGTTATAATTTATTTAATAATTTATAAAGTCAATGACGGACCACATTGTACTCTCAATTGCCCAAATTGTAACCTCACTTTATTAGTTTTAATATTACCTATTTTTGTCCATTTTATTTATTTTTGGCTATTTATTTTTATTATAAGATCTATTAACAAAATTATCTGGGGTCTCATGGAAAATAAAAGGAACTATGTTAAATCTCTTATAGATAAAAAGGATAGTCGGTTATGACAAGGTTAGGGAAGACTTGAGAAAATGGAACAGTATAGTAGCTAGGAACAGGACAGCGGAACAACTGTCCTTTCCATTAAAACGTCTAACAGCAGTAAAGGATTCTCGAGCTTCAAAGATTCCTGCATTTCTGAGTAGTTTTAGTACAAAATCCGATTTGATGAAAAAGTTTGAAGAAGTAGATCCAACATTGCTGTATCCAGTTGATAAGGAAGAGGAGAAGGGTAATAAATACAAAATGACACTGGAAGAGGTGATCTTGAGGAGGAAGGAAGCTGCCAGGCTCAGAGCTCAACAGGTACAGAAAAGTTATCCGGTTACTAAGAGATTATATCAATATAAATAAAGAGGATAAAAGAAACAGATTTAATGGAAAATTATTTTTAACTTTTTTTGCACTTTTAGTCATACAAAGAGGCGAAGGCACATCGCCAGCGTAAAATAAAAAGCAAGAAGTTCCATCGGATCCAGCGGAAGGATAAGATTAAGCAGCAGTTAAAGGATTTCGAAAAGTTGAAGGATATTAATCCACAGGAGGCCCTGGCAAAGTTGGAACAATTAGACAAAACTCGGGCTGAAGAGAGAATGTCGTTGAGACATAAAAACACGGGTCAATGGGCTAGGAATAAACAGATCAAAGCTAAATATAACAAGGAAGTGAGTATTTTGACTTAAAATCTGAATAAAAAACAAAACATTTATTTTTAATAGAAATTATTTTAATGAAAATGTATATGAAAATATCTTTCAAAATAACTAAATGAATATTACAAGCATTTGAATATTAAAAATATCTAAATGATTAAGAACAATTATATATAACAAACTGTTTTTTGTTAGACACGACAGGTTCTTGCTGAACAATTGGCCATTAATAGAGAATTGACGCAAAAAGTTAAAAGAACGGACAGTGATGAAGAAGATGAAGAAGATGAGGAAAATGAGGAATATGTAGAAAATGTGGAAGATGAAGAAGACGAGATACTATTAAAAAACAAGGAAGGTAACATAAAGACTGAACCTGAAATTGATAACTTCCTTAAGCGTTGTCGGGAATTCTACGATAAAAAACAACAGACGAAAAAAGAGGAAATAGAGAGAGATGGAATTTCGGAAGAGGAAAAAGGGACGTCATGTCATGATGAAAAGAATGATGAAAATTCACAAGCAAATAGAAGTGATACGAAAAGCAAGTTATGCAGTAATGAGAAAAGCAGTACTTTGCAAGCAAATGCAAGTGATACCAAAAGTAAATTATGTAAAAATAAGAGAAGCGGTAGTTTAGTTGCAAATATAAATGATCAAAGTAAAAAAAGTAAATCTTGCAGCAATGAAAAAAACAATACTTTGCAAGTAAATACAAGTGATACCAAAAGTAAATTACATGGCAATAAGAAAAGCGACACTTCACACGCAAATACAAGTGATACAAACAGCAAATCCTGCAGCAATAAAAAAAGCAGTAATTTATTAGCAAATACAAATGATGTAAAAGATAAAACTCGTAAAAGGAAAAAGAATAAAGAAAGTCCGATATCCGATTCTGTAAATGCTACGAGCAAACACAATAATAAAAAATTTAAATCACAAGACGTAAATGATTCCGAGGGATCAAAAAAGAAAAAGTCAAAGCTGAATCTAAAGAAGCAAGAAGTCAAGAAGAAATGCAAGGCAAACAAGAAGATGGAAAAGCAGAAGGAAGATGAAGAGGAGAATGAAGATTATTCGCCAAACCTCGAATTTGAAAACCCCAAACGGAAACCTATTTTGGATTCTCCATTAGAAGAAACGACTTTCAGGGAAAATGCACAGAAAAATAGCAATCTGACGAGTTTGAAGACAATAGCAAATACTACAACACAGGAACCAGATGGCATTACTCACAAAGCGGAGATAGACCCGGAAAAATACATAAACATAAAGCCTAAATACTTAAAAACGCAGCTGCCAGATTTAACTACAGGCGGAGATGAGGATAGCGAACAGGAAGAGGAGACTCACAAAATAATGAGCGAGGCATTTGCGGACGACGACATTGTCGAAGAATTTAGGAAGGAGCAGGAAGAGGAGGTACGTAATTAGAGTTTTAAAAACTATATTATATATATATATATATATATATATATATAAACGTTTGCGCAATCGTCACATTGCGTTTTTGAAAAAATGTGGTGTCATAAAGTTTAGGACAGATCATGCATAACAGATTTCGAATAACATTGCGTTTCCATGAAGAATCTGCAAAAACTGTTGTAATAATCTATTCTATGCAAAATAATTTTAGATGAAAAAGTCACAGCCGCAAGATATTGATCTGAGTCTACCTGGATGGGGAAATTGGGGAGGACCGAACGTTAAGAAGAATAAACAGGCTCGTAAGAAGAGCCGATTTATTCTGACTGTTCCCAAGGCAGTGTCACGTAAGCCCGAAAACCAGGGGAAAGTCATAGTATTCGAGCACGAAAATGAAAAATTGAAGAAACACCTCGTCAAAGAGCTACCCTATCCGTTTACCAGAGTCAAGGACTTTGAAGCGAGCATCAGAGCTCCCATCAGCAGGACTTTCGTCCCGATGAACGCTCATTTGCGGCTCATTCAACCGACAGTGAAGACCAAGCTCGGACAAGTGATCGAGCCAATGGACGAGAATGAGTTGGTGAAGAAGCAACCAATGGTGAAAAAACCCCTAAAGCGTATTATTGCGAAGGCTGATAAGAAAAAAAATATTCTAAAAAGCAAAAACAAAAAGGGAGGTAAACAGAATGTACAAAGTGTATGATAAAATAAATTCTATTATTCTACAATCGCTATGTATAAAATTATTTTGAAATTATTAGTTAATGAACTAGCTGTAAATAATTCTATTTGTCTGTATCGCTGAAATTATTTTGAGCAAATTATAAGTAGGTATGTCCATTAAAAGTGTATTATTAATCAAGCTTATGCGGTAAATTTCAAGATTACATTCACGTTCACAAGATTCACATGGATTGTTTATGCATTGTTAACACGAACTTTTTTCATGTAAACAATATAAAAATGTATAGATTATAAATTGATTGATTAATTACCTTCTTTAAACTATTTTTGCAAACAATCCTACAAAAATAAAAAATAGTTTTTAATTAGATTAGAATGGCTACATTTCAGTTCTAATTTATTCATTAAGTATAACTGTATAGTGACATGGTGCTAATACAGAAACATAATTATTTATAGTTTATACTGACAATGAGCTGTTAAACGACAAAAAGCAATATTATTTAGTTTATTACGCAATATACACAATGTTTATTTTTTCATAGGTGTAAAATCAAGATCTTCAAAATTTTATTGTTAATTTTCCGTAGCGTCCTAAAAATTAATGCTCAAACTGAATAATATAGTAACTAAAAATAAATTTGCAAACGAAACATAAATTTCCGGTATTTCTGACGAAATGTGAATGTTCGATGATCCATAGATTACTCATAAATAACATGTTAAACATGATTTATATTAGACGTAGATTATTATATTAAGGCCCGGTTTCACCAACGTGATTTAATCTAATCGGTCGATTAAACTCACTCTTCATCTCTTTCCAACTGTTCCCCTAGAAAGAGACGAAGAGTGAGTTTAATCGACCGATTAGATTAAATCACGTTGGTGAAACCGGGCCTAAATATAATATATTTTATTCGCATAAACGTCCAACCCCGTTGCGCTTATCAAGCGAGAGCAGCGATGGCAGCGACGTGGACGTGACGATAATCAAGCCCCTTGCACAATGTTTAGGCAATTAGGCAATAGAAATCAGAAATCATGTATAAATGCAGAATAAACAGTGACACAGGCAATAGATACAGAGTTTTCGTCACGTTGGAAATTCTGTGCCTATTGCCTGTTGCCAACCAATCATAGAATTTAAATTTTTTAGGTTGTAATTAACGATTTTTTTGTTATTTCCTGTTGCCTGTTGCCTAGCATTGTGCAAGGGGCTTCACGCTTCACGCTTCACGTATCGTTTCGCGGCGCGGTTCACGCTGCGGCCCGCGCGCAGCGTCCCCTGTTGGCGACCAGCGGCGGCAGGTAGTTCCGTCCGGCGCCGTCCGCGGCGCTACGCTGCAGAAGCGCGCGAACCGTGCAGCGTGCGGGTGCGAGACACGGCGCAGCGCGGCGGTTGGCTGACGGTGGCGGCGATGACGACGGCGATGACGGCGACGACGGCGGTGGCGGCGGCGCAGCATGCTTGGCAGCACCGGCGACCATCCGTCCGTCCGTCAATCAGTCAATCGGTGTGCTTCTGGAGTCTGGTGTGGTTAGTGTGTCAAGTCAGTCTACGAGCGCGCGTCACCGGGAGTAGCGCTTGGAGTACTTACGCTCCGTGTTATTCACGCATTCAGTCGATCGGCGCGAGATCAGCGATCGTGAGAGCCGCGACAGAGTTAGAAGAGGGAGGAAGGAACGAAGGCGAGAGAGAGACGTGAATTACGCGATCGCCCGCGCGTGCCGCTTTTGCAATTTCGTGGAGCAAACTAGCGAAGACGACGAACTCCGCGGCCGACGGCGAGAGGATGGCGGACACCAAGGACGACTGCGCCGACAACGTGCAGTTCTTCGAGGGTGTCGAGAAGCTCCTTGAGGTCTGGTTCACCAGCTCCAAGGGCCTCAAGCAGCATCAGGGTGATCTCCGGCAGATACCACGGTAAGTACGCCGCCCGCCGGTGTCTCGCTGCTGACACCAGTGACACCACCGTCTCCTCCTCTTCCTCCCCCATTCCTCTCTTCCCCGCGAGAATGATGACAGTCGACGCCGGCCAGGCCAGGCCAGGCCAGGACGGACGGTGACGAGCCGCGCCGGCGTCGACCGTGTTAGGACCGTCGGCGTTTTCCGTAGACTGGACTGACCGTTCACATCGTCTCGGTCGATTTTCTACGCGCGTGTCTTTACGGACGATTTTCCAAAAAATTAGCGCTAAATTGAGGCACCGCACCACCTACGAGGCTCCGCCAAGTGTGCGGCCCCTTGATTAACACTCGCGTTTTGGGCAAAATGGTCCGCCTCTTCGTGACAGGAAAAGGACCTTCACCGAGCTATCAAAAAGACATCAGGATGTGAAAAATCCTAAAATGCCCGCAAACATCTTTTCACTTCTCTGAAGTATTTCTCTTATCATTTCTTCTTTTAATTCTTTTAAGAAACGTTATTTGTTATTTCTTTGGACACTCGCGCGTTTCTTCAAGATCACTCGAATTTGTTTATTATGTCGATATAAAATAATTTAAGAACAGTCGCAAGTCCGCAAGCATGCATGAATCTGAAGAGAACAATCGCAGGTTTCTTTTTTTAAATCCCGATTAGACTTATCAGACTCTTGACATTGACAAGCCACTCGGTCTAGCTTTCAATTCGTTAACGTCTCGATCTTGCCCGCTCGATGATCCTTAAAGAGATTTCCAAGATTTTGCCCGGAGCACATTTGAATAATCGAAATGGAATTTAAATTAATAGAATTAAATTTAACTTAAACAATTAGTGATAAAAGATAAGGCACAGATTTGCTCAACCTGTATCCACACGCGCGGCGACCGCGTAGCGATTATGTAACCGCCGCGCCGATTGATAACGGCGCGATCCACTGCGATCCGATTGTCATAGTTGTTTATTACGTACAACGTCAGAGTGTCGTTGAACCTCCCGAGGTGTGCGCCTACGGGTAAAGGCCGGCTACGATGCTGACTACTGTTTATTTTTGCATATCACGGGGACAATAAATTTAGAAGCCTACCCACTGCCGGCCGATGAAGCGCGAGCGCACGCCGCGCGCCGGAACGCCGATCCGAGGCTTCGTTGACATGCGAGATTGTAATCGTTGAATCCCTCATAAAATTCGTTAGTTTTCCTAACTGCATCTCTCTCTCTCTCTCTCTCTCTCTTTCTCTCTCTCTCTCTCTCTCTCTCTCTCTCTCTCTCTCTCTCTCTCTCTCTCTCTCGAATAACAGGACAAAATTCACATTATTTTCCCTGTCGGATTGAAAGATAAATCATTTCACTTTAGAGATTAAGATAATCGAACGTCAAATAAACATGTTCCACGTGTTTGACTTAAAGTCACAAGAATTTTGTTGAGTGAGTGTGAGTGAGTGATTTATTATTAATTAGTCACTGACTACATATATACAGCTATAAACATGTCCGTTGTTTGTTGAGTTCGCAGGCGTCTAACAAATTCCTTTATATCATCTGCATTTTTGATATACTCATTTAAACTATTGTACAGTTTCAATCCATTACTAAAAATGCTTCTTTGCGCATTTGTCGTATTACTCAATGTTATACATAGATCATTTCTCCTACGCGTATCATATTCATGATCACGCTGCCTATTTAATTTACATTGCAGGTACTCCGGCGCTTTGCCTAATACTATCTTATGTATAAAAATACAAACCTTTCTTTCAATTCTTTGTTTTACTGTTTGGAAGCACAAGGTTTCCAACATATAATCTATTGGCGTGTAAATATTGCATCTAATTATTGCTCGCATTGCTTTATTTTGACATATTTGTAGTTTTCTAATCTGGCTCTCATTCATATTCTACATCAAAGTGCTGCAGTATTCAAAGTGTGGTGCAATTATGTTCTTATATATTTGGCATCTCGTGTTATCATATACAGTAGTTTTCCTATTCTCTATAGCAAACTTACTTTTTTGTTAACTTTTTTACAGATATAATCTACATTTTTTTTTTAAATTAAAGCAAATTAAATCGACTTGACTGGAAATATATATAACGCCTTTTTTCGATATGAACATTGAAAAACTGTGAGCCAACTTGCTTTGTCGGATTCACACAGCACTTTTTTCAGATCAATATCGAGACATTATTAACTTCGACCATGGGTTTTGATCCGTTGATGTAATTTCTAAATTAAATAATTTTTAAATTTTATTGCGAAAAATATCACCCCAGCCAGGGTTTGAACCTGGAACCTCCCATATACCGTGCGGGTGTCGTGCCAATTCGACCACTGGGGCTGTGGTAATATTTATCGCAATAACAATTATAAGATGGAGCACCGATTATTAGGTCGACGGTGTATAATAAACAGAATAATAAATTTCTTTCGCCAGTATATAGAATAACAATTAAAGCAAATTAAATCGACCTGATTGGTTTATCGCAATTTATTTGTTATTCTATATACTGGCTATAAAGAAATTTATCATTCTGTTTATTTTCTTTAAAATTCAGATGCTCATCTATTATTATACCCAAAATGTCGAAGCTGCTACAGTGTTTAAACGCAAAAGGTTTAAAGTTCACTAGTGTGCTTGTCGAAATTTTGCGCACTCACGGACGTTGCATGTCAAAACAGCTCTTGCACACTTTACTCAACTCAATAGAAATATTTGAAATTATTATTTACTTTATTTCTTTGTACACTGTTCGCAAGACCGACGAATATCGGGATGACAATTTGGCAGCCTCGACATTCGACATTTTGGCATTAGGATTTTTGTCTCCAAACGATCTCAGGAATCTACCCTTAAGAGTTGATCCGGTCTTTACGGTACACCCAGTATATATTGTTTATTTTAATTCCTTCTCTATACTCGACTTGTTTTTATATTCCTTTTGTAATCATAAATTTCGTCTTCTCTATATTTATTTTTAGTTTATTAACATTAAACCACTTGCTGAGTTTCTGCAGCACTATTCTTAATTCGTTAATAATATCATCAACATTATCTCCTTCACGATATACTAACATGTCATTTGTAAAAAGCTTTATGTTTCTGAATATCTTAATAATATCGTTTATGTATATAATAAATAACAATGTCCTTAATACTGTTCCTTGCGGAACTCTTAGGGTCGGTTTATAATAGCCGTAACCGTTGATTTAAGCCGTAATCTTTAAGAAATTGACCAATCACAGTCAATTATTCTTCTCACATTTGACTGTGATTGGTCAATTTCTTAAAGATTGCGGCTTAAATCAACGGTTACGGCTATTATAAACCAACCCTTACGTTACAATCTATTTCATTTGACAACACACCATTATATTTGACTTGCTGTTTTCTATTAGTTAGATAACTTTTAAACCATTTTAGTACTGTTTCTTGTAGCCCGTATTTTTCTAGCTTATAAATATAACTATTATACTTATTGTTATCACAATCTTGTTTCCAATCAGATACCGTGTATTTGTAATGCTGTCTCGCAAGAATAACCGTTGTAATAAATAAAGTAAAATATATGGTTATAGATCATTGATTGTGTAAATATATTGTTAATGATTCTCCTGTACATTTTTTTATTTAATAAATTTTTGTAATTATAGACTCCATTATATGATGCCAAATAATTAATAAAATTTGTAATTCGAATCTCGTAAATTGTTTATGTTAAGATCAATTTTGCTGTAAATTGTCATTATTTTAAGAAATTAATAACAATGTATGGCGCGGAAATTAGAGATAGCGATAAATACGAGAAATTTATCGAGCTTGCCGAATAGCGTATATAATAGTCGCAAGATTAATTATCGAATAAAAAAAAGTCTGTTAAATGTTCTGATATAATAAGAACAAAGGAGAAGACATAAATAAATTGCAGCTTACACCCTATTGACGGGGTATAAAATAGCATTCTATTTTAATAAAATGCTTTTCTGAACAATTTCTTGAAATTTTTAAAGACACGTGTGCTTTAAACGATGTCTGTGACATATGGTGACTTACGTCAATTTTGATTTAGACAAACAATCGATCTGTCATGCTAACCGAGTAAATCTATTCTTTTTGCAGGCAAAAATGGGAGTCATTGTTGAAGATAGTCCGTTGCGAGATCATCAGCTTTTGCCATAACGATCAAGTGGACGCCTATGTTCTTAGGTAAGTCGTTTTGTAATAAGCCGAGATTAACGAAAGTCGCACTCAGGTAATAGACCGACCCGACCCGTGAAGAAAAGAAAGAGTTTTCGGATTTAACGAGGGATTTATCGAGGTATCAATGCCGAGACACCAGGCATCCTATTATGTTTTGTTTTTTGGTCCGTATATTACTTCGCCTAATGTAAAATTGTGTGCATCTTCTATCTCAAGAATTTAAAGCAGACAAAAGGATGTCCATCTCCAGTTAATTTCGAGCAGATCTTTTATCAGATTTTCATTTGCAATCTAATCGCGCCGACTGCAGTGTAGAATTACTAATTAAGAAAACTTGGACGACAAAACATCCCTCTGATATTTACAGAAAGATGCACGCAATACAAATTGTTCCGGCAATTCGTATTAGTTTTTTGAGAATTAGATTCGTGTGGACTAGATTTGGTAAATATCTATAAAAGGTCAAACCTCACCGATGACCTTGACCTTGACATATGTTGTCAAGGTCACCCTCCTGAGTGACCTTCAAAAGATTTTAGCCGGCGGTCATTGTTCATTAAAAAGTTATAAACAAAAAAGTTTGAAAAATATAGCAGCTATTTTGAGTACTAATAGACATAAATAATTGATATTTATGTCGAAATAGTATATGTATGAACAAAGGAAAATTATTTAAAGCAGTGAATTGTTGATATATTGAAAAGAAAGTTATTTAAAGTAAAGAATAGAGACATAGGTTAGTTGACGCGCTTTAAACACTTAAATACTTTTAAAGCGCGTCACTGGCTTTACGCAACATCTCACCTATTTTTTTCACCGATTTCTGAAATTTGGCCCGCGCGGAGCGCGGGCGACAATGTTTGTGTAGGTAAAGCGCGCCACGAACCCATGTGACCACAGGGGGGCGACAGTAAACCTAGGAGTGTCGACATATTTATTAGTCATTTATGCCTTCCAATACTCAAAATAGCTGCTATATTTTTCAAACTTTTTTTGTTTATAACTTTTTAATGAACAATGACCGCCGGCTAAAATCTTTTGAAGGTCACTCAGGAGGGTGACCTTGACAACATATGTCAAGGTCAAGGTCATCGGTGAGGTTTGACCTTTTATAGATATTTACCCTAGATTTTATTCGTCTGAATATTATCTACCTTGAGGTAGGTTTCTTCCACATTGCTTCATCGATGTTTCGTTCTCAGAAGTCGATGTTATTACGTCGGCTGTAACTCTGTTCGGCTTGATAAAACTCGGATTACATCACTTGGAAACAAAAACTGCCGTATCTCTATCTAAACATTTTTCAACATGAGATGTCTGTATTTTTGGACTTGCTAGAGATTTTTAGAGAAATATGTTACTTCGCTCCCGTGAAATATCAGTTTGGACATTTGGGAAAGAATACTTTATTGTATAAAGGATTATCTTTCGAATATCAGAATTCGTAATGATGATCTAAGAACATAAAGTTAGCAAAAATTAACCGCGCAATTTTTCGCACATTTAACACTAGATTCGGAAAGAAAAAAAAACTAACTTAATTCTGCGCGAATCTGATGAGGGTTAAGGTACAATTGTCTTAATCTCGGTAACGATGTTATCTGCTCAAAAACTGTTTCAACTTTGCTTCTGTTTTAATTTAGCGTAGCGTGCGCAACAACTCGATGTCGCGATAAACGATATTCAGCATGTCACCCCTCAGCTAAAATTGCGCTGTTAAATCTCAGAATAAAACGACATAATCCTCATCAGACGAACGCGGGGCTAATTGTCGGTCCATGTATGGGCGAGAAATGAGCGCGGGTGTTCGAGCAACGGCGCAATTTTTCGTGACGCGCGTAGAAAGCCGAGAGCGGGTTGGTGCTCCGCGGGGCGTTCCAAGGAGAGAGAGAAAAAGAGAAAAAGAGAGAGAGAGAGAGAGAGAGGCACTCAGCCGCCCGTGTACCGCCGGTGTGGTATAATCGATATATCGAATTGTTTTGATGGAGAAGAGGTGCACCGTCCCGTCCGGCCCGGCCCGGCTCGGCCCGGCCGGCCACGACGCGATCGGGATGGAACGGGGTGGGATGGGATGGGATGAGATGCGACGTGCCCCGGTTCTAGAATATTTGAGGGTGCGCGAGAGTCGACCCAGTGCCGCCGCTGATCCGCCCCTATAAATAAATATGGTCAAGGTGACACTTTCGCGCGTTTTAGCCCACCGTGCGCGAGTCGCCCTCTTCCAGTCGATAGCAATCGTGAGATAATTTTCTAGTATTTTCGCTACTAATTAGTATTATAGTAGCGATGGCTGTAACGATGGCGGTTACGATAATGGTGATTTATTGTCTCGGAAAGGAATACTCCCTTAAAAACAAAAATGTGACGTATAAAAAGTATAATGGAAATGAATAATATGATGTAACAAAATGGAAAAAAATGAGATAAAAAGAATAAATTCATGGGAAAGAAAAGTAAATTAGAGGGAAAGAAAAGCAAAAAAGACAAAGCACAAAAGATATTAGTAAAACGAACCTTATTATGGACTCGAAAGATAGATGATGACTGATGATGACCCTCTTCAAGGTTTACAAAGAATTTTGACAAAGGGGATAGTTATTATCTGCAAATAGATCTCCCTTATACATTCGGATTGTGTCTACTATCCCGCTAGGAAATCGCCGCTAATTTGAATTTCCCCTGCTAAGGAGAGGAATTTGTTGCGTTAAGGCGCTTTGGACTTGCTTTCTTTTCCTTTTGCGGCTCTACGAACTCGATCGATACCTTCCAACTTCCAACTAATGACGAGATCGGTTTTCTCGTGAAATCCAAAATATCCGTCAGACGTTTGTAGAATTCATCTGTAAATAAATTTGCCATTTAATATTAGTTACTTACTTGATAAAATTATTTATTTATTTAATTTAATATCTATTAAATTGAAAAAAAATTTAATTTGCGAAACATCGAGAATGAGATTGTGCAAAAATCACCGAAATATATATATATATAATGTTTATTAAATAAAGTCATTAGCTCTCATAAAGTTTCTTACATTTAGAGGAAAATTGTTTGATTTTTTAAATCCAAGTGTTTTACTCAAAACGTCAATGGACAAATAATAACAAACGCGTGACATCCACGATTTTCATAAAATCCAATATATTTAACTAACGAATTTACGATCGTGTATTCAAGACGGAAACTTTTTATTCTGATAAATAAAATGATAACAATAACAAATTTATCTTCAAAGGAATTCCACGAACGTCCGGCGGATGCTTTGGATTTCGCAAGCAACCGATCTCTCGTCATTAGCTGGAAGATATCGTTGTTAACAAAATTATATACATTATATAAATAAATAAAGTTTGTGTGAAGAAAGGTATAAAACAGGCTATTTCAGATTTGATCTACAATTATGATATTAAAGTTTACAAATTTATCTATTAAATAAAGAAAAATAAGTGCGCATGTATTAAAATTTTGAAAGGGAGTAAACATATAAGTATTTGAGTGGACTCGAATGTGAACTCGAGAGAATTGCGAATATTTATTTTCTATATCCAATACCTAAGTATTATGATAGTACTTAAAAGTGAAAATGTCGCGTCTTGGCTATGACTTTCCATGCACTTTCGCCAAATAAGTGATTCACATTGACACATAGGGGCACACATACGTACATACACATCTTCTTTTCTCTTAAAAAGTTATTTATGACCAACGAAATTATAACTGAATTTCTCATATTTTTGAAACAATTTTCATAAATGTGTGTATATCTCAGATATGTTTAAATCTTGTCAGATTTCTCCGCGGTGTTTCAAGTTTTTTTTACTGCCTTAAGAAATGTCCGAAATAAATTAATTCTTTTATTAAGGCCCAGTTTCACAAATGTCGGTTAACTTTTAACCTTAGGTTAACTCACTCTTCTATAAAGTCTCTTTCTATAAAGGGGGCGATAGAAAGAGACAAAAAGTATGTTAACCTAATGTTAAAAGTTAACCGACGTTTGTGGAACTGGACCTAAGATATATAATTTAGCTTGTTATTAAAATAAAGACATCTCGATTTCTCTCTCCATTTTCGTGAATTTAATCATAGACTCTAAAATCTAGTTCGATCTTCGTAATAAATCATGCGATTATTGATTTCGCCAAATTTATTGGTTATTATTTCCATTGTTATTTTACTTTTATTGCTATTATTTTTGTTATATTATTATCATAATTACCGTTACTATTTTTTCTATACTGCTAATGTTTTTTTTTCTATATAATACTCTAGCTCGCAGTTTCTTTTTATAAGTTTTGCTGACAGTTTGTTTCTGTTAATAAATAAGTAAGTAACATATATTAGCTTCTTGAATTTAAAGCGACGTATACGTTCCGTCATTCGTATAGTTTTTAAATCCAATTATGTGGCCTTCGCAGATCTTTTTTGTACCAAAAGAATCAGTGGAATTTTTTTCACGCCCGCATAATATTACGAGATAATGCTCAATATTCTGTTATCGACTTTAATTGTACGTTTATCATACGTTTTTATTTAGAACACTCGTAAGAAGCTTACGCTTCCAATATCGCTCTCGTTGTCTTCGCGGAGAATCTTAGGGTCAACGTCTATCGTCGATAACCTTTGACGATCTATTTTTAAATTAAATTTTTGCAAAAAGCTTTCCGGCTTTCACTCGGTCATTCGTCACAGCGGGCGTGAAAGAAATAAAGATGTAAATGTTACTATAATTAAATAAACGGAGCTTGTGTTAGAATTACATCTAATTTAAAATAATCGCGACAAACTTTTTAAATTAAAAAAGAAAAATATATAGAGTATCGAGACGGAAATATTTTGATCTAAGTATATATATTTATTTTAAACTTTAGCCATATAGCCAGAAAGTGGACTTGGTTTACAAAAAAGATCCTTATACACTCATACCTGCATACCATCCTTACACACACAAATATCCTAAAAGCCTAGTATAAAATTATACATGTTTGGTTTAGTCTGATTAATTTACTTAGCCTATTTAACAATATTTGTTTGATAATCATTGATACTTATTGCACTATCATCTAACCTCACAGCATATCACAGTCTGTTAACATCCTTTATCTATTTTCTTTTTCTTTCGCATTCCTTTCCCTAACAACTTTCAACAATACCTTCGCTTTGGTGGTGTCCAATTTATCGTTCCATAGTTTTTCCAACCTTTCCTTACTATCCTTTCCTAATACCGTAAACCATTCCTTTGTCTCAATACAATCCTCTACATAATGTTTCATGCTATCCTTACCTTTGTTGCAAAAAATACACATCCGCCTCTTTTTTTCTAACCAATACCTATTACCTGATTTTAAGTTACCGCATCTTAAATTTAATAGAGCTCTGATACTATCCCCAAGATCCTATATTTTTTTTTTATCTAAGTAAATAAGATCGATTTTGTTAGTAAAATTATTAATATATATGTAATAAATAAGTAAAATAAATAAATAAAATGTTTGTGATATGTGGAAAATATAAAATGGAAAGTTTTAAATTCTTACACTAATATCTATATTAATATATTAATGTACGAAGTAAATTGCATATTTCCTTCATCTTTCGAGTCGTTAACAAGAATGAGGAACGTAAGGTAAACGTCCCGATTGCCGGACATGTACCTATATCCGGACACCTTTATTATTTATAAGTATAACGCGAATTAAAATCAAAGATAAAAGTATTTTTTCTTGTAGTTTGAAACTTCAGTTATAATAGCCAAACGTTTATTTTCATAAATTTATCTTTTTTTAAAGGTGTCCAGGTATGTGTCCAGACAGATATGTGTCCAGGTATTGGTACATTTCGTCTGCTTAAGTGTCCGGGTATTGGTACCTTTACCTTACGGTCAATTCTGTGAATGTATCATGGTAAAAATGAATTATCTTTTTCTTTTCTCGTTTAAAAAGTCGTTAGTGTAATCAAGAAAGAGCACAATTATCGCTAATGAATGAACCGTCGGGCGACGATGTGTCGGGCATGACGAATGTTGATGTAACGATGGAGGTCCACGTGCATTTCCCGCTGAGGAGCACGCAGATATTTGTAAATTGCGCGAATTGTCTTCGCGCAACGTCGCTTTCTGCCTAATAGTGAAGCACAGTTCAGAAATAGCAATATCAGCAGAAGCCAAGCAAATATCTTTTAATAACCTTCATTCTTCGCTGACCTTCGCTAATATAGCGCTCTCAAATAACGTCAAAATTATCTACCAGCATAATTAGCAGAGCAAATCAATTAAAGTAGAAAGAAAAGAAAAAGCGAATAAATGTGCGTCACTCTCGTTTAATCTTAAACACGCGCGCTATATTATCTCCGTTTAGCTACCATGAGATCTCTGATATATCGCAACTGTAAGCCCTTCGTGAAGAACATCAGTTTGCAAGCCGTTAGTTAGATATCGTAATAATCGTCCTCGCGCACTTTCGTCGGAAGCGAGATTTAGACAAATTGTTTTTAACGAAATAAATATATAGTTAAATCATCATTAAATAAAAAGAAGAGGAGACAAGCCACAACAGGGTGTCGTAAATGTTTAATTAAATTAACATTTTAAAAAACGTTTTGGTCTGTCATCAGGCCGTCTTCAGTTAAATCATTACTTAAACAGATTTAATTTAATTTAAATACGTTTTTCACTTTTTCATTGAGTTAAGTAAGTTAAATAAGATCATCGATTGAGAGCTTCTTAATTCCAGATCGCTATTTCATCGCAAAGAAGTAAGATTTTACAGAGTTGTCGCTTAATGATTTTTACATCCGAACGTCTCGAATAAACGTGCCATTTATATTAAATATTTATATTACAAAATGTCACGCAGATATTATGATGTCTCAGAAAATGCGCTAAAGATTAATAAAAATCGTCGACAGCGAAACAGCTAATCATGTGATTTATCATGTCCGCAGCGAGAGCAGCTTGTTTGTGTCCAAACGCAGACTCATACTAAAGACTTGCGGTACCACCACACCTCTGCAGTGTTTGGAGCCGCTTCTGGAGCTCGTTGAGGAGTACACTGGCTTCGACGATGTCGAGGTAAATTGTTATCGTAAGGATATTACAAACGACCGTTAGCGTGGGCATGTAAAGGATCGAATTTGTGACACATTTTTCGTGAACATATATTTAACGTGGCACATGAACGAAAATTATTATTAAATAATTATAAAAGTTCTTACTCTTCCTCTTCTATAATACAGTTGACCAGATATCTTTTTCGAAAATATCACCTGAAAATTTAAAAAGAATAGAGATGCGTATATTTGCGCAAAAGCTGCAATATTACGTTATAGTTGGTGTAAAATAATTGTATCTTATATCGTGCCCAGGCAGGATTTTTAGAAATAACAGATTTGTAAGATCATTAGATAATATACTTATAAATATTTAATATAATATTATATTATATATAGATATTTATTTACATAAAAAAATAAGATGATAGATTTTATGAAAAATCGTGAAAAATTTCTTATGTAAAACAATTTTTTAAATATTTTTTAAGTAAAGATTTCGTACATAAAATATCAACGTTAGAATATTAAAAGATTTTGTTAATATTTCCTCTAAGAAATGTTACGCCCGTCTTATATCGAGCGTGTTGGCAAATTCAACGCAAGCGACCGCGGCAGGAGACCAGCTTCTTTCCTCCGAACGCGCGCTGCGTCGTTCTTCGGTCTCAGGAGTGCTTAGCTATATAACTTGACCTAGTGCGCGCGGATAAGAAACACGGCTCTATATGTGTCCCTCCGCCACGCGCGAAACGCGTCTCTCTGCCGCCTCCTGGTTTATTGATCTCACCTATCTCGCCGCGACATACCTGCCTCTCCCACGCTGTCCGAAACGCATTTTTGCTCGCCAGCGTTTAACCGCTCAGCTTCTTTCTCTTCTTGATCGGGCAGTATCGGAGAAGAAGACCCCCGTTTACATTTTCCTTTCTTTTTTTCCGCTCTTCGTTCGTTGATTTGCAAATGCAAACAGGCAATCATTTTTATACCTATTGTGCGGTCCCGCGACGTGGCCCCGTGTAAATCGGGAACATCAGAATCGTTGAAATTCGAACTGCGACTTACTTCAGTCCAATTCCCCACCCCACCTCCGAATCGCGGCGGAGGGCGCGAGATTTGAATCGCGGATTTAGATCGGCCCACCATACGTCGAGATATATTTCGCTATAATTTTTTTACGGGCTCCCTCTTGTTTTTCGAGAGGTATCGAAGAATATCGCGTGTCCTAATTATCGTCTAGTTATCGCTGAAAGAGAGCATATAATTGTAGATATTTTATATATTTATTCTTCGGAATGATAATGACGTTAATAATGATAACTATGATAGTATTATATTATGATGAAAATACAAGTAACCTTTCCAATAACGTGGTATTTAAATTGCACGGTAAAAAATTGTGACATCAACCCTTGAATAACACGGTACTGGAGTTGCACGAAGTTAGAATAACAGTCACACAACAAAAGAAATACATACGTAAATATCGGGGTGGAGTTTATGTTGTTTTTTTTAAGCTTATGTTGTTTTTGTTTAAATAACCCCTCGGAACCAAATGTCCAATTTTATATGTAGGCCATCAGTCAAATTAGACAAAAAAAATGCTTTTGCTCTCAAGTGATTCGAACTTTTTTATTCTTTTTTAGGCGTGTTGGGGGTGTTTAAAAAAGCTTATTTCTGAGTTGTCGTATCATTTGACCCAGTGCTTTTTGAGGGGGGGAGGGGGAACCTAAATTTTCGCGGTTTTTTGCATTTATCTCGTTTCGATTAATAGATAGCACTTTTTCACTCCTGAGAAAAGTTGTAGGGCTTGAAAAAACAAAGAAAATGAGCGGTGACTCGTTCCGATTCGTCAAAAATTGAGCCCCCCCTGGGCGAGCCTCCAAAAATTGAGGACCCCAAAAATTCAATAAATTGTGATGTAATGTGCGGCAAATGATAGGTATTTTTATCCTCTACAAGTTTTATAGTAGTCATTTTTCGATTGCATTTATCAGAAAAGAGACAGAAGCGAAAAACGCGCCTCGAGTTCCGAACGCTCGGCTCGACACGCGCGACTTCCGGAGGCTCCCCTGGGCTCAATTTTTGACGAATCGGAACGCGTCACCGCTCATTTTCTTCGTTTTCTCAAGCCCTACAACTTTCTCACGAGCGAAAAAGTGCTATCTATTAATCGAAACGAGATAAATGCAAAAAACCGCGAAAATTTAGGTTCCCCCTCCCCACCCTTTAAAAAGCACTGAGTCAAATAATGCGACAACTCAGAAATAAGCTTTTTTAAACACCCCCAACACGCCTAAAAAGGAATAAAAAAGTTCGCATCACTTGAGACCTCAATGTCTAATTTGACTGGCCTAATGGATCTGGTTTTGAATTGCACGGTTTTCAATAACACGGAATCACGAGGGTTACCTGTAATAACACAAGAGTTACAAATAAACAATCTATTTCGAATTCGTGCACTGTTTATCTGTTATGCTTGTAATTATTATTTTTTAATTATTGTTACTGCTATATTTTATTATTATTGTCGTTATTATTATCATGTCGTTAACAATAAAGTATTTAACAATAAAGAATATATAAAATGAGTAAATGTGTACACGGTTCTTAGTTTTATGTCACGCTTTCAGAACGTCTTTTACTCCCGAAAGAATTACAAGAAACCGGAGCTCCAGATATCGCCGCACCAGACGTTTGAGGAGGAAGTCGCTCTGCTGGATTCCCTCTTCCCTGGTAATTATCAGATACAAATGTTTATTTTTATTATACAGGAAGAGAAAAAAAAGACAGAAAGAAAATAAATGGGAATTGAGCTAGGATAGAGTGATTTAATTATTCCAACTTAAATTGGTTATCTTTGTTTTCAAATTAAGGATTCGGAAGCCCCGTCACTATAGCCCTATCTCTTATTTTAGATGGCGAAGCTTACTGCATGGGCTCACCCGAAACAGATTGCTGGTATCTCTACACTCTGAGCCGCGATAAGCCACTGCAGGACCCACCGGAGCCGGATCAGACCCTTGAGATACTCATGACGCAGTTAGATCCAGACGTGATGTCAATCTTTACCAGGGATGTCTGCTCGTCCGCCGACGAGGCGACGGTCAAATCGGGAATCGACAAGCTCATTCCTACTATGATTATAGATGACTTTCTGTTCGAGCCATGCGGATACTCTATGAATGGGATATCTAAAAATGTGAGTTGCGAACATTGAGATGTTCTAAACAAATATTTAGCCATAAGATTGGAAGAAACAAAAATTTATAATGTAATATGTAACATGTAATATATCACTTGTAAATTAATATATACATATATTATATACATACATATTACTTTGTATATATACATATTTTAAAATTTATAATTGAATTTATAATATATATATATATATATATCCCTACTTGCAACAATATCACTTTACAAGAAATAAAATATTTTAAAATTATTTTAATTTTATTTGAGATATTTTAAAATATTTTATTTCTTGTAAAGTGATATTGTTGCAAGTAGGGACCAGGAGAGTCTTATTGTTAATTATATCTAAAATATTCTTTACATATAAAAATATCTCCTAGTCCCTACTTGCAACAATATCACTCTTCGTTCCTAACGTTGTAATCCGATATAATAACCATAATAACAGGCGGAGTCTTAATTGTCTACGATACACTACGATACTATCTTTTTCCTTTTTTCAGGGCAGCTACATGACGATCCACATCACACCGGAGCTCGAGTTCTCGTACGTGTCGTTCGAGTGTAACGTCTCAGAAACGTCATACGACGAGATAATTCGTCGCGTGCTGAACACCTTCAAGCCGGGCAAATTTGTCGTGACGATTTTCGCCAACAAGCAGTCTGCGGCGGCTAATTGTCCGCGCGAACTCGAGAAGCGGACCGATTATCTGAACCGTTCTGGCGACTGGCTGCGCACCGACGTGCAGTACTGTCGTTTCCTCAACTACGATTTGACTTGCGCTTTCTTCTCGCGCTTCCCGAGCTGAGGGTTCAAGGACGCTTCATTCGTCTCTCAACCCGGGACTAATGAAGCGCACACCAATCCCTTTCCTCTCTGTCTTCCTCCCCATGATTGTCACCACGACGGCGCGATGACGATCCCGAGGAGCGAAGACAGAGAGCACTTCACCCTCCCGCACTCACCCGCTTTCCAGGGTTGTGACGTTTTCAGCACGACCCTGAAAAGTGTGAATGGCGCAGACATCACGGTTCGCTCAGCGTCGTTGCCGCAACTGACGATGAAGATGCCGCGATCCAAGGTATACCGTAAGACATCTCTCAAAAGCCTGTTTCTCAAGTGCGAAGTTGACGTCAGCGCCAACGACGCCACCGAGAGGAATGGCGTTGTGCGATACATGAGCGTTGCCGCGGAAAAAAAGCAAAAGAGGAAGAATTTCGCGGACAGAAACGTCGACGCGGTCGCGAGATGCGAGAACAAGTGGGGTCTCGAAAACATCCACATCACATGCAACCCCATGTCGACGCCGTATCCATACTCGACGCCGACAGCGACCACCATAACGACGACCACCACCGTCACCACCAAGACGACGTCGACGACGGCGGTAGAGAGCGACGAGGAGCCGAAGAGCCGCAGCTGCGGCAGCTTTCTACCGATACTCGCTCTGATCCCGCACTCGGTCATCAGTTTTCAGTATCTCAGCCCGAAGATGAAGTTCTCGTGGTGGCGGAACAAGATCTCGTGAAGACACGCGTAGGCGCCCACCGTCGTCGCCGTCGACGTTGTGCGTCGCGACGCCACCCCGACTTGTTTTATGAGGAGACACCTCTCTTACCTCGCATTACCTCGTAGCGAGCTCTCTTTCCTTCCTCCCTCCCCTCTTTGTCTCTCTTGGCTTATATACATATATATTTCTCTCTCTTTCTATTTCTATGTATCTCACTTCCGGCCAGTCTTCATCAATAAAAAGAAATCCTTAAAGCATCATTATCTCGCAAGTCCACCTATATTAACAGTTAACGTATTGGAATGCGTAAGCTGTTACTAGTTGTAACCTTCGCAGTTACGAAATTCCCATTGTCGCAAAGATGCATACTTCGTTAATGTGAACGCATTAAAGTGCGTAACATTTTCACGATAGTTCTCTGACAAGTTTCCGTGCGTGGTAACGAGGTTTGGTTCCACAAAATGTTTTCAAATATCTAACAATTTTGACATAACGTGAAGATGCGACTGTTCAAGACTCAAGACCTAACGGTTTCTAAAATTGAGTGGAATTTAAGACCTATGGAACCAAACTGACTTTCTACGGGAAAACACTGTAACTTTTGTAACACTAACAATCTCCTAATTCTTTCAACTCGCCGAAAAAAATGTACGGTGTTTATTACATATGCACACGGCGTTTTTCACACGTCGCCGGATCCTCTAGTCGATCAAAGTTCCTCCGTCGTATGATGCGCTTTTGATTTGTATTTTTTCCAAAATCCACTCGGGGGAAAAACGTCGTATTCAGTCCCCCCATAGTCTTTGCTCTAGGAAATATCTAAACAGATATCGAACATTCCGGAACCCAAATTCTGTGCCATTTCAGACCGAGCAGTCATGCTTAACGATACAAGTTTTTGTTTTTTTGCATCTGCGCTCGTTCTTTTTTTATTCTCGTCGAAAATATAGAAGTATTCCAAGATCCTATAGAGTATTTAAGTTAGACACAAAAATTCTCTGTAACCAAGAATATAAAGATCGTAGAACCTAAGGATCCACAGTTCCTAGAATCTAATACCTAACGATCCAAAGACCTTAGAATCTAAGCACGCAAAGATCCTAGAGAGAGAGAACGTAAGGATTCAAAGATTCTTAAAATTTAAAGAGATACTTCAACGTTGTTAGAGCGTAAAGAACCAGGCTATTTCGCGAGGATGCAAGCATAAAATCGAGCATTCTCGAAGATTCTAGAATGTAAGAATTCAAAAGAGACATTATATAAAATCTAAGCGTCTAACGATCGGAAATAATATATCCCCTCGATTAATTGATTTCCTTCGGCGAACTTCCTTAATTATAGGCGAGCGCCGTTGTGTGCGGGCACAATCAATTGTCGAGATATACAGCCGAGAATATATATATCCATAAAAACAAATAAAAAGGAAGATTATGTCGAGAAAGTTTTACGTTACGTAAGATTTAAAATATATCGGAGAGAAGAAGTAATAGTTGGATGTTTCGACGACTGATCTTTAAATTCTCTGTTGAGAGAAGTCGATCGAGCCACGCTGGAAGTTTAAAAAAACCGAAAAAAAAAGACATTTGTCGTCTATTTTGTTACACTATACGCGCCAGCATCAAGTATCACGCGAGTGGAGGGCGATGAAAATTGATCTCATCGTCGATCGTCCCCGGTTCGCGATCAGGAACGGTTGTATAAGCGGTTGTGTCGGTATGTCTGTCTCTACCGAGATAGAGAGACCCGTGCATCGCAATGCGAAAGATCTAGTATAAATTGCCAGGCGACGAACGTCGCGGTGGAACAACAATTAACGTTTATGTTTTTTATCACCTTATTTTTATGTTTCCGTTTTTTTCCATTTTACGTTAGTCAGCGTAGTAATCATTTTTCTAAACGAAAAGAGACGACGAGTCGTGTATGAGACATTTGTTTCGCTCGTAGCTCTCGGCGATTCTCGCACCCGAGTCGGTCTGATTATTATTTTTTACGCTAGATCGATTAGCAAACCCGATGGACTCTTGGTCTCTTAATCGACGATCTTGGTTCCTTGTCTTTTTCTTTTCCCTTTTTTTTACGGAATCATACAACAGAATGATACGTTACTGTTGCTGCAACGATAGGCTTAAAATTATCGTTTGTAGAGCAACAATTTCGTCTCCTGTATGCTTTCCGATTTTAATAAATCATTTTCGTAAACACGCATCTTTCGTTGTTTTTTTATTTTATCGAGTTTTTTCCCCCCCTCGCTTTTACCCTTAAAATCATTTGAGATTATTTCTCGATTCACGTCGCACGTTCGCCGACTTATAGAAAGGAGAATATTGCAAATATATAGTCGCAAAATCGGCATATTTTGTTTTCTTAAAACGTTATTTTGCAATTTTTTTACGAACATTTGACTCTGTTATTTTTTACAATTTATTTTACGTTATAATAACGGTTTTTATCTCCATATTGTCTCAATAAACATTAGATTCAACGACTTCTATTAAATAGATGAGTAAGATCAATCGATGTGCGATAATAAGATAAGCGCGGTTAACGAGAGAGTACAAATAATTAATCGATAGCGATGTCGACAGAATAAAAAGAGAAAAAAAATACGCTGTAACACATCGTGGGCTGCGGTCTGATTCACGCTCACAGCGTTGTAACCATCATTCTGTCTTCGTTGCACATCGAATATCAAACGAAGATAGAGCGATGCTTTCAGCGCTGTGAGCGTGAATCGGACCGCACCCATGGAGTGTTACTTTCAGAAGCATTACTATTCGTTGCTAATAGATCACTGTTGCATGCTAAAGTAAATAAATTTTTGTGTAAAATATATCTATGAAATAAAGATTATATTTAGTCAATAAAAGTGTCACACACAATTTATTGCTCGTCATTATTCCCCACCTAAATTGACATTTATCTCTTCAAAGTCCTTAACTTTCGACTGTTTAAATTTTTTTTGTGCTGAGGTAATTATCTAAGAAAAAGAAGAGGGAGACATGTTTTACTTATATTATCTTACTTTCAATATACATCTTCTCTTGCTCCATTTCCTTCGACATCTCTAAAGTTATAACATGCGACAATTATGGGAGCATATACTCTCGAGAGGAATGTATTTCAACCCCCTCACACAGGACATCGGAGGACGAAAAGACCGCCGTCGTTAGATCATGACATTCAATTCCGCGTGCTCGCGTTGACTGAAACGCACACGCATCCCACCGAACACGGCGTTAAATCTGGATCGAAAGCTCTTCCGCTGTGCCATTTCCGCGCACTCCTTCGCTATCGCGGGCGCGTCCCCCTCGTACTCGTTTCGGATTCTGTCTAGAGCTACGGTGCGAAGAGCGAATTTAGCATTTTAAAACGTGTTCTCAGAAGTTATATCAAGATGAAAAAGAAAGGGTGGCATATACGAGCTAAGTTGTAGAGTATTATACAGAGAGACACTTCTTTCAGTGCAAAAAGCATCATAAATAAATACCTTAAATTCCCTTTTATCTACATAGGAATCTTCATAGAACATGGACTAAATATACTCAGAAATTTTTTTTCCCTAGAAATGACAATTCTGCCTTTTTCGTTTCGTTTTGTTATTTAATGAATTTTAGGATATTTATTCTGTTTACATGCCTTCCTTCTTTTTCCCTTGATTAACTATAAATCATACCGAGTTTTCGTAGCTATCAATCTCCGAAGCGGTAGTTGCGTCGTTACCTTTCTGCAGATCCATCTCGTCCATCTCCGTGTTGCTGATCTTCGAGAGTTCGTTCCGGAAACTCTTGGTGATCCTTTTACGTATGTAATCCGCCTCGATCTCCTGCTTCGTTCTGGGCACGCGAAAACGAATGCAACAGCACAACCCGACAACAATGCTCAGCAGTACGGAGAGAACAATGCCGGCGAGCTGCCAGATGCGAAAGCCCGGTAACGCCTCGTTCTCTAGCCACTGTTGCACCACGTCCTCCACATCGCCATTCGTGGAGACTTCGTTCGACGTGCTGGAAGAGAACGTCGGCAGCGTCGTCTCCTCCATCACACTGTGATTTAAATATTTAAATTTGACTTCCGAAGGTATCCAAACGAGACTTCAGATACTTCGAATCCGATATCCTCCTGTTCGAAATGTCGAATCCTATCCCCGAAAAAAATATAAAAAACTTTATATAATCTTCAATTTTAATTAATTATATAGCTACGTGATATGGGCTTTAATCGTTTCGTTGGCCTTATTGACGCACATTCAATCCTCGGCAGGATACTTCTGACTGCAGGAAAAATATACAGTTGTATCGGAGGCCTGGGTGTGGTTGAAAAAGCTTAATTTAACGTGTTCCGACACTCCCTATTTTACGCCGCTTACTGATTAGAGATCAATATTACAGGTACGTGATTACAGATCAATACAGGTATACGTTTGTGGATTGTTAATGGTTTTATTATCTTCTCATGTATGCAAAATGCATATTTATATTTACAATCGTATTTTTTAACATTGCAATATATATATTATAAATTTATTGCGTACTTATCACAGGTTTAGAGTATGTTTATGCAATATTAATTCAAAATTTTGTTTTATGGTTTGAAAAGGAATTAAGTTTTGAATACAGGAACATAATAAAAGCACATATACATATATTCATACACCTTTTCCTGTTTCCATACTTTTTTTATTTTTGCTTTTTCTCTTTGCAGAGATGCCAATAATGTCGTCATCTTTTTTTGCACCTGTCACTATCAAATTCGAATTCTTTACTTATTTCTTCTTATAAAAAAAAGTATGTGTATACATATGCGTGCTTTTATTATTTTCTTGTATTCAAAGCTTAATTCCTTTTTAAACCATAAAACAATATTTAGTGTTACCAACTATATTTAATTAATATTGCATAAACATACTCTAAATCTATGATAAATACGCAATAAATTTATAATATATATTGCAACGTTAAAAATACCATTGTAAATATAAATATGCATTCTTTTAATTGTTATAATATTCGGGATTTTTAGCGTCCTGTATTAATAATCTTTTCTGCTCATAACCACTAATTAATTTTAAACATTTTTTATCAGATTATTCCATTTTGTCTATCAGTAGTCGTGTAGACTGCACATACGTGGATAGAATCAAATACAGCGACTGGGCAATTACTCACGTTTTTTTTCATCGTTCATTTTTTGTCTTTTGTCATTATTTGTCTAGCTCGAAGCTTAACTACCAGTCTACCACCCGACAAAGCGTATAATCTGATCATAAAAAGCATCTTTTGATGTTTCGTCGAAAAAACTGACTTTTGGTGGGACACTGCTTGCCGAACCGCGTATCATCAAAATGCTTGCAGATTCGTGGGGTTAGTACGCGATGGTTCGCACTAATGTTCGATTCAAGGTTCGCGAGCCTCGCGCGAGCCCGTCGGCTCGACAATGTGGGCGCATGATCGGCTCGCGACGAATTCGGCTCGCGGTTCTGCTCGATAATGCGTGGACCCTGCTTGTCAACGTATTTAGTCTCCTAAGTACTTCCATACGTATAACACGTCACATTAGAGAATCTCTTATTGAATATGCATATTTTTGGAATTTTGACACATAAGACACTTAAGACTTTCTCGATCGGGTATGATTATACTGTGCATCGGGCACGATAAAACAACTTTGCGGTAAATATTATTTTTTATTGTATGTAAAAGTGATCCTTTTTCTGTTTATTCTTAAATCATTTTATTTTACTTTATTTATTTATTGATTTATAGATATATAATAATTAATTTAATAAAAGAATTTACTTTCAGATTATTATTAGCGGCTACTGCGGTTAATAATTTCACTCCTACGGCACGTTTATTCTTTCCTGATGAATGTTCGTCCCCTAAAACGAATTATAAGTAGATAATGTGATAAATTCGACGAAGAAAAATATTGTAAGTAATAATAATATACTTTAGAAAAATATTATTTATTTTAAATTTTGCAAGAACTTGGAAATAAATTTAAAAGATCTAAAAAGAAGATAATACGAGGCGTTAACTATAAATTAATTGTACAATTACGATAAAACATTTTAAATTATTATTTAAATTTGCATATATTTAAATCAATCAAGATCAACTTATTATTTCTGATGCAGTTTAGTCTATAATGTTTTGCGGTTAAAAACTTACGTGATAGTCTTCTTTTCGGTGTTTTTGGATTGAGATCTCGCTCTGTTCAACACCTTGAGAAAGTCTGTCGTCTTGGTACGCATTCTCGAGTGAATATAAACTTTACTGCACTTAATATGATAATGCAGATAATTTCTAAACATGTGTATCAGGTCAATGGTGTTGTCGCGAGCCTCTCGATTGGTATGACGTGGAAACAGTACTGTAAAAATATAGAATAAAACGATATGAGTTTTAAAGTAAAATTATATGAGTTTGTATGTTCAGCTTGAAAGATATCAATAGTAGAAAGTTACACAAATACGCAGCAGTAATAATGATTACATTTCTTCCAGATAGTCTTTACAACAAATCTTTAAAATTTAAGAATTTACTAATAAAATTGCACATAAATCTTCTATTATTATAATTATTAAATTATAATAAATCCTTAAAATTTAAAATTTAAGTTTCTAACAAAAAATTTTATATATTAGTCTTTTTTAATTTTCTTTGTAAGATATACATAAGTAGGAAGTTTTGACGTCATATTGACGCGACTCAACAAATGCAAAGAATAAACGTCAAATTTTCTTTACCGAATGTGATGTAACCAATGCAATCTCCGACTGCCGCTTCGGAATCCTGCAATTCCAACGGCGGCTCACGGTGATTAAACAAGACTTGTGGGGCGGTATGGCTCGCACGCCTACCCTCTTTCAGTTCTTGAAGAAAAAGTTTGCCGATGACCATATCGTCTTCATCCTTGAATATTGTACTGAATACTACCGTGACTCTGTCGCTCTTAGCTTCCACATACCTTGGCGAGAATTAACGGAGGTTAATAATAATAAAAGTAACAACTGAGCCGTCACGTGCATAGATATATTTCTTACATCGTTTCCTCGTCTCGATATTGGATTACAGCTCTCTTCTGTACTGGCTTGCCCGGCGAATCGCAGTATTCTTCCTGAAAGTCGAAGTATTTTTCGAAGACACTGGCGAAGCAATGCCTCTTCAATAGGGCAACTTTCCTCACTAATGCCTCCCAATCCTCTGGTAATTTCTCCAAATCTATAAGAACAGATACATTGTAACCTGTAACAAATAAAAAACGATTTAAAACAATTAATTACTTTCGTTAACAAGTATGAAAGCTGCAAGATGATTAAAACATAAAACTAACCGCTCTCCGGTGCAATAAGATGAGACCCGTACTCTCGTTTGAGCAACTCGTCTGCGCCATGCTCTTGTAACTGTTTATAAAATTTAAGCAAGATACTAATCTGCAAAAAATATGAATATTAAGATATTGATGAGTTATTTCAAAAGGGCCACAAAAGATGTTTATAAGTAAGTATGTCGACTTACTCTAAGTTTCGATTTATCTCCACTGAGGTTTGAAATATGAAACAATACTCCATCAAAATCTGCTATGACCACATCTGTCGACTCCTGCTTATGTCTACAAACAAAACATATATTTCTGATAGAAAATAATCATAAGACTATTGATTTGACAAGATTTTACAACTAACAGATCTGCATGAGCCAGGATATGAAAGCTATGGGAATAAAATTCCCAAGATCTTAAAATAAGAAATAAAAAAATTATGTGAAGAAAAGAAACATGATGAAAGAGATGATAATAAGACAAAAAAACAAAAATCTATTTTTAAAAAAAGTAAACCATTTTGTTTAAAAAAATTTCACAAATAAGATGTTAGTGAGCCAAGATTAGTAAACGTTAAAAAAAAACTGAAAATAAAATTCTAGAGATAAAATTTTGAAACAAAACGAGAAAAGCAAAATAGCGTGAGACAAATATTACGTTTACGCGAACGTTACTTCTGTAGTAACTTATGATAATTCACCCGTTTACGCGGAGTAAATTATCGTAAGTTACTACAAAATCCCGTTTACGCGAAGGAATTATTGTAAGTTACTACAGAAGTAACACTCGCGTAAATGTAGCAGTAGGCAGTAAGTTATTGACTAATGGAATTTTTACAATTTAAGAATAATCGACTGTTACTACGTTTACGCGAGCGTTACTTTCGTAGTAATTTACGATAATTCCTTCGCGTAAACGGGATTTTGTAGTAATAACTTGCGATAATTTACTCCGCGTAAATGTGTGATATATCGTAAGTTACTACAGAAGTAACGCTTGCGTAAACGTAGTATGTGTTGGTCAATAGCTTACTCAGCTTACTGCATACTGCTTGAAACGAAATCCTGAGAGGAAAGGAGGGGCGAGATCTCGAGGTAAAACGAGACAAAATCGGAAGAAACATAGCGAAGAGAGTTGAAAGAAAGTGGAGAAAAACAGAATTAAAAGGGAAGAGAGTTTAAATTCGACATGTTCGAAATGGGAATTTCTCGGGGAGAAACAAAGGCGCGGCACCGCCCCTGACCGCCCCGGCGCCACGTCTTCCGGAATGAGGTTAGGTTACGCGGACACCGGGATCTCTAAGGAGAGAGAACTATGTGGTCCACGAGACACCTACCCCGACAGGGCATTCTTGATTTTGTTCGTCAACGTTTCCTCGAGTATCCTATTGTGTATCTCGAGCAGAATCATGATTACTATTATTAGCAGGAAGGATCGATGCGTGATACGGTGACTACGTGACGTTAACCAGCGCTAACTAGAGGCGCTGCTGCTTAAGCCCGTATCAGACTACCGACCACTACCGACTGCAAAGAGTGCAAAGGCCGACCCGACTGCCGATTCAGTAGGACTCTGAAACGCTTAACCCAACCACAGTGTGCGTATGTATGAATGAGCGTGCGTATACAGAAGCGGTTTCCGAAGGAAGATAGTTGTAAGTCACCGGAATTCCAAATAAAACTGCGGATAGAATTAAATAAATGTTTCGTTCGATGAATGCACGTCCCTTCCAGTGAATCGAGTCATCTTTATTTCATGTTTGAGTAAGGTTTAACAAAATAGATCTTACAAACTCGCCTTCTTCGGCTCGTGCGTCCACTCCGCACTCGTGTCCAATTCTCAACTTCCCGCATACTTGTTACACAAATAACTATTTCAGAATTTTTCGTAAATCTAAAATATGAGAAATTTTTACAGAAAATATGAGACATTTTCTCACCAGGATCTTTTCTGCTTTAGAAACATATTTATTATTTATACCAAAGTTGTTTGAGATCGCGACTAATTATAAATCGCGCTCGACTGCATGTATAAGCGCAAGCACTCTTTGCAAAAAATAAGCGCATCAATACTTGTGCTTCTAATAAAATAATCTTCGTCAGGTTATAGCATGGATCGTTCGTACATTCCGAAAAGTTCGCTGATTGTTAACAACAACACAGCCCCGGCTCACCGGCCGCGCAAATAAGGTCAAACGGCAACGCTTAGAACAAAGGAACGATCCATGTTATACACAAAGCACGCGAAAACAGGTGACGACCCCGTCGGGTCGCCACGTGGAATTAGTGACGTCAGCACGGTGACGTCGGCTTCCGACGGCCAATCACCCTCCAGAAATTCTGAGAAAATTGCCGGGAAGGGAGTTCGCCTCGGAGGCGATAAAAGAACCGCCGCTGCGCCGCGAGTTCAAGTTCGCTCGCAGATCACCTGCTTCGTATATCGATCACCGCTAGTTTCCGCGTGGTACACCGCGTTGCATTGCTTCGCGCCTTGCAACCCGCGCTCGCTTTCGCACTCGCGACTCGCTTGCTTCTTGCCGCTTTATATCTGTGCGCGCTCACGGCATTTCACCTGAAAGAAGTTTGTATAAATAAGTGTTGAATATACTGCTCTTTATTTTGTGTAACCTGGACTTGCTGTTTTTTTGTGGTCGTCTTCTCCTCGCGCTATCTCGCGCTACCGACGCGCGCTCTCGAACAAAAGTAATATAGGCTTTCTCTTCCTTTTTGATAGCTATTATTTATATATGTATAATCATATAATCTCCATTTTATTAAAAAGAGAAATTTACAAGAGCTTATTTTGATGGCTTTGCAAACAAAAGTTTTTTTTCCGTATAATTTTTCAGGACAGAAAGCTGGTCGCGTGTTCCGCTTCATAAACGGTAAATTGCTTTCATTGTAATCCCTTAGGAACCAGGGTTGTCTTTTTTTCATAACATTACCCTTGATCCTTTATTATCTCGATTTATTCATTTTATCGCGAGTAAGCAATATTATTCCGATTTTTTCTGCTACCCCTAATTTCCACGCATGCACGCGTTTCCGCGCATTATAACGCGTGCATGGAAACCAGGGGTTATTTTTACATTCTTCTTTTGAGGGGCAAGACGTGTACTCCTACCACGACCACAAGGGAGCTGCCACTGCCCCCTTCCAGGGGGACTCGCCCGGTAGGAGAACCTTCGTTGAGCGTTCCGGCTCGTCCGGAGGGACCGCCCAACACTCAGAGCGGGGGACCAACGGGAAAAGAGAGAGGACAAGGAGGTGGTATCCCTCCTGCTCTTCCAGTCGCCGTAGGAGAGAGGACCCCTGATGTTTTATATGTAGAAGTTCGCGGCGCGACCTTTCTTCAAAGCCGCAGAGGCGGAGATGAGTAGGGCGCTCATTCCCGCCTTCGAACCACCGTGATCTCTTACCTCTCCTACCTCCCTTTTCTGCGTGCCTTGTCCACCCTATTTTCCATCTCCCTTACCTTCCAAATTTTGGATCCACCTCATTCTCTCTCTCTCTCTCTCTCTCTCTCTTGGCGAACGTCATAGTAACTCTGTTATACTAAAAAAAAGAGATGCAAATAACGATGCTTTTAATTGATAGTATATTAATCCGCACGCATTAAAGATCGCTGAGATCGTTGCCGGTATCGCGGTAATCTAACGCCCGGCCAATCGAACGTTCACGCAATACTTTCCGTGTGCCTAACCGAAGAAACGCTAGGGCCACGATGCTCTCCTTGTCGGACACGTTTCTTCTCAGTTAAAAATTAATAACATCTTCTATTAAACAAGATAAAGCGAGCAGCATTTTGTCAGAATCAGCGCCAGCGTACCGCCGCGCGCCGACGACCGCTGACATATTATAAGTTATAAGTACCTACCTGAATTCGATGAAACAGAGATAATGTCTTCTATAGCGATAGTTATGGAGAGACGGTAACTGCGGTTACCGAGATGGTCGTACATCACTTATTATTATATAGATGAGAATTCGACAAGAATATTGAATAACTCACGATTGAAGGGGCGGTTTTACTTGAAAGCTAATACCTAACGTTGAGCGTGGAAGAACTGCTCAAAGAAATGAAGCAGATATTTGATCTGCGTGCAAATTGACGCTGAATCCGATTACAAAGGACGAAATTCTGGACTACCTTATTGAAGAGATGACAAATCAGCAATTGCAATACCAAGCTTGCTTAATAAATTGGACAGGAGTCGAGTTGTTCAAAGCGTTTAAAAAAGAAGCTCAAATAATGTCAGGACGATTCGAGAAAGGATATAATAGGGCGAGAGCGATCAACGGCGAGAAAACAAAAATGCTGTCGGCAAGAGGAGAACCGATGAAATGTTAAAAGGGTGAAACGGGACAATCGCGATACAAAACAAGCGGGCACCGGTAAAAAGAGCGTGTTATGTATATGCGAACTGAACGGAGCACTTGGCGAGAGAATACGAAACAGAATCAGTCCTCATCATCGAAGCCGTAACGTGTGATTAGGTTGCTGTAATGTAATGTAAAGTGCAAACGGATCTTTCACTTTCCCTGCAGCTTGAAAGCTACATTAGTTTTTAGGTAAATTTAGATCGTATTGTGTAGACCATAGGCCGAAACAAATGGTCGACGATTTTATCAGATTTTAAAGCAAATTCACTCAGTAGATAGTGTATTATGTTATATTTGTTATGACAAAGTTAATGCTAATGACTTTGTGAAGACTTTGTATTAGGTTCCCAGCATTCGAGAACATGTGCGTCGCGCGTACATTGGCTGCGTGAAAGCATACAGGAAGCGTAGAATACCTATCTAATACGCGTTTATGCAGTAGGTCTAATCGGTTCTCGCGCGCTGTCGCAGATCGAGTTCGCTTCCGAGTGTAATCTCTCTCCGAAAGAAAGATAAAGAGAGAGAGAGAGAGGGGGGAGATTTCGGTTGTAACGCTCACGCGATTCCCGCGGGTATTATTTAGAGCAACTTGAGGAAGAACATGTAAGGGAGGATTAACCCCAATGATCCCATGTCCTGAGGTCCTGAGATATAGGGGCGAGGTATGCGAGCCAGATTCCCTCTATTCTTTCCTATATGAAGAAAAACCACAAGTCGGAGTCGGAGCCGACCGCCGCGCGCCGCGGGCGGCGCGCGGCGAGGCGGCGTTCAAAAAGTAGAATGCGCGCCATGCGAATCCCCAGCGAATCTGTGGTCTTGGTATATGGTCATCTATTTACACAAAGATGCAACAAAGATGTAAATTGCAAGAAAACAACCGGAGTTAAAAATTAATATACAGAAATGCACTTCGTTTCTGGGCTACAACATCTCAACAATCTCAACATGATAGCGTAATTTTGCATGTACAAAATGTACAGAATTTTAAATATTTATTGATAAAAATTAATTTTGTTGCAAAAAATACGAGTTATAAAATTCAACTCTCTTATTTTTCCACTAATGAACATGAAACCTTTTTTAGCAGAAATATTTTATTTATAGAAAAATGTGTGGTTATGTTTTGTTCCTATTTGTTAGGAAGGAGTAGAAATTTTATTTAAGGTAGTTCTCCGGTCCTTATACTAGAGAAAATCGATTTTCTATAGATTTTCTTGAAACTGTGAATATACGTTAATTTAGGTGTGCTTTATGCGTGGTATAAATTTCAGTACCTCTTCCGGTATAAAAAATCAAGATACTGAGCCTCAAAGTTTCAATTTTTACCAAAAAATTTTTTAATTTAATTTTTTTTTAATTTTGGCATTTTTTCCTTATAGAACTCGACGAGAGGAGCAACTTTGGTCCTTTTGACCAACCTCGTCTCTTACCGTTTGGTCTGGAAAACCTTTTCATTATTAAAAGTTGAAACTTTGAGGCTCAGTATCTTTATTTTTTATACCGGAAGAGGTACTGAAATTTATACCACGCATAAAGCACAACTAAATTAACGTATATTTATAGTTTCAAGAAAATCTATAGAAAATCGATTTTCTCTAGTATAAGGACCGGAGAACTACCTTAACTGCGCGCGACCAATAAAGCTGCGAGCGGGCCGTCGCATATATCATGCAGCACTAGCGAATGCGACTTCGCCGTATGTTAGGTGATGGCGTCGAGTTATTATATAAACTGTCTAGTGCTTGTATGTTTGGAATGTGATGCAAAGTTGGAAGTTAGAAAGTAACGCGTTACTTGTAATGCTGTTATAAAATGAAAATGATTACGATAACTAGTTACTTTAGATGAAGTTAATCATGTTCGCTAAACTTTATCGGAGAAACCCCTTTCTCTCTCTCTTTCTCCGTGAAAGAAAGGGGGAAACATCGTGGCCCCGAAGTTCTAAATTGATTAGGTCTGTTTTAAATAATTAAATGTATATTTTGGATACAGGAAAGTTCTTTATTTTTTATACTTTCCATCAGTTTATTCACATTGTTTTATATAAAATTATACTATAATAAAGATATTTTTTAAATAACTGTAGATATATTAAAATGTAATTGTATAATAAAAAAATACAAGCTAATACAAACAGATGCAAACTAAAAACAAAATGCTTAGTTATATCTGAAATATATGTTTAATGCGTGTTGAATATTGGTTTCATATCAGGAAATATTAAATTTATATCCTTAAAAAAATGAAAAAACGTATTCTTAATCCATAATCCTTACTTTTTATCTTATTTAAATATCAAAATCAATATTATTGCATACCTAAGTAATGTTTTCTGCTTCTGTTTTTTATCAATTCCTTTGAAAACTTTGCTGTATCAAAAATATACATTTAATGCCTTTTTAGATTAAATATAAAGATAGAAAGCCATTACATTAGCCTTGTTGTACATTTGCCTAAGTACAAAATTAGAAAAAGACAGGTAGTTTCCTTGAAGATTTGAATAGTAGTCTATCCTTCCCTCGTTTTCTACTTATGCTATAGCGGGGAGCACAACGCATAAATGCGTAAGTATAAGAAAATTGATTGTATATGGACCAATCAGTTTTCTTATGCTTACGCATATGCGTTGTGCAGAAGTGTGTGCTCCCCGCTTATAGCACAGGCAATTCGCATTTCCACGCGACTTTGTCTGAGGCACCTGAAACAAAAGAGAGCGTCGGCCGACATTAGAAAAAGTTTCTTAAGACTCGGTTTTTCGAATTTAACTCAGAGACTAAAGATATACGATAAGAAAATTGAGCGACTGCTTCAAATTAAGATTTACTTTAAATCAACCATTTTAGTAATATAGTTTACTGATTAAAAAAAAATAAAATTGAAAAAAATAGTTACATAATACTACATGCTCTGACTAATTTCTCTAATAAAACTGTTTAAAAAATAAAAAAATATATATGTATGTATAGAAGCGAGAAAGTTTGAGAGAGAGAGAGAGAGAGAGAGAGAGAGAGAGAGAGAGAGAGAGAGAGAGAGAGAGAGAGAGAGAGAGAGAGAGAGAGAGAGAGAGAGAGAGAGAGAGAGAGAGAGAGAGAGAGAGAGAGAGAGAGAGAGAGAGAGAGAGAGAGAGAGAGAGAGAGCAGGGGGAGGGAGGGAGAAAGGGATAAACAAAAAATGCGAAGCGTATAACTGATGAGAAGGGTGAAGTATGGGAAGGAAGAATTAAATTAACACAACTGCATGGATAGTCTCCTTAATATATAGAAAAGGGAAAATTCACATAGTCGTATATAATCTGTCCAATTTCGTATAAGTAAGCTCGAATGGATCTCTTGAAAGAACTTGAGGACTCGTCACGTTCTATTCAAACATATCACATGTCAGCTTATACTCGTAAGTATACGCACAGTAAGAATGAGTGCACTCGATACTGCATTGTTCACAATGTGGCCAGCTACCCTTTTAACTCGAGAACGGGCACGGGGCACCTATAAAATTACTTAAACATCCCAGCTTCGAAAAATTGAAAATCCCGTCACATTAATTTTCTCCCTCTTTACTGATCTAGAATCCGTATCTACCTTTCAAAATTGAACATATTGTAAAAAAAATATTAATATTTGCGCTTTCCACGTGTGGTGCCGTGTACCTCCGCAAAAAAATTATGCTAGAACGAGATGTTTGTAATAAAAAAATTTAGTGTCATTTTAAACTATATATATACGAATGTAGTTTTAGTTAAGTGTACGGATTTTTTGAAATATTAATCTTTAACAAAATAACGCAGTTGTAAAAAAAAAGTTCGAAAAGCCAAAAATTTTGTCACTTTTTAAATTGTTTTTCAAAAACTAATTGTCCAATCAAAAAAAATCGTACGCTTTTAACTAAAGACAATTTTGTTATAAACATTCTGTTTAAATTTTAAGTCATTCTGATAAAAATTGGTGAGATATGCGAGCGCCCAGCTACGAAAATGTAGTTTCGAGAAAAACGCAGAGGCAAGGCCAAAGGGACTTCCAAGGAAACTACTGTGAGAATCGTCGATTAGAAGTAGGCAACTTGAACCACCAAATATTTTCATGTAGCGTGCGGCCGAAACTGCTGTAACTCCGTTAATATTGCGAATTTCAATAAAACGTTAGAGATACATATTTTTAAGACCCCAAACATTAAGAAAATGCAATTAAAAAATTTGATTTTTTTAAACCGTCACAGTGGTTTCTCACCTTAATATAAAATAGAAAAAAATAACCATTTTAATGAAAACACATGTATAAATAATGCTTAGAAAAAAATAACAAGTAATAAAATAATAATTATAAATTTGTCTGTTGCAAAACACATATTTTGTTAATAACAAATATAATATTTTTATCTAATATATAATTTTATATTTATAATATTTTAAATCAATTAATAATACATAAAATATTTTAGGAGGAATGAAAATTTAATATAGATAACAAATAGGAAATTTTCTTCGCCAGTAAATAAGGTACAATAATAATGAACAAACTTTCTTGACTATATATATCTGACGAATTTTGTTCAAAACGGACTGAGGGTGAGCGCGATATCGTACCGCAAACTGAGGTAGGACAATCACGAGAGAATAGAGAAAAGAGTATATGCTATGTACACGGAGAGAAATTGTTAGTAAATTTTACTTAAGTTCGCTAAGCAAATTTTGCCAGAGTTTAAGTTAAGTAAAATGTAACTGACAAGTGAAGCAAAATTTACCAAATATATTAAGTAAAAATCGCCGGACTACTGTTGAGTAAAATTTACCTAGCAAGTTAAGCTAATCTTCACGCGACTGCGCGATGTTAGCGCCATAACATTAGGCGCGATCTGCGCGACCGCCGCCGCCCGCGCGCCGCGAAACGCTACACTCTTTTGTCGACGTGATACGTGGTCCCATAATGGCTTCCGTCTTTGGTGTTGTCAGTGAGTGCGATTATATGTTCTGTGGTGCGGATGCCCGTCGCGAGTAAGTGCGACCGCGCGTTGTTTCAGAAAGCTGTATCCGTTGGTGGGTCGCGAGTCGCGAGCCCACGAGAGCTTGCGCGCGCGTTGCGAGAGAGCAGATCGCGGTGGTGAGGCTACGTTTCGGCGCGTGTCTCGGGCGTGACTCTTTCCTCTCCGCACCAACGGTGATTTAAAAACGAGCGACACACCGCATACTTTGGTGTGTTGTGCTTTATTTACTTCTCTACCTTCCCCCTTATCCGGGGCGTGTGACTAGTGTCGAGAGTGTCGGCGACCCGTCCGAAAATCCGCGACGGCGTGCTTCCGCGGCCCTCCTTCCCTCCCCCGTCTACTACCTGATCGTCCGTTCGCGAGACGCGTCGCGTCGATGAACGCAACGGTGCATCGAGCGAGTTTTTTTTCTTCCTCTCTATATATTTTTGTATAAACATACAAATCAATTTTTTTAAACATTATTATTATTTGCAAGTATTATAATTGTTCGATATTATATTACCGTATCAGAATTTGTAAATCCTACTTATACAGTTGAATAGAATTTACCTAACTACTGCAGCTTAACTAATCAAGTAAAAATTATATAATTCGTTCGGTAATTTTTACCTAACCCTGTTGGTAAATACAGCTTAGCCAGTTCGGCACAACTGTTTTAGTAAATTTTACTTCGCAACTATGTAACGTTTACTAACGATTTCTCTCCGTGTACAAGTATATATTTACAAAATATTTACAAGTATAATATTCCGCGAGTTATGAAGAAGCGAGCGCGATTCCGCGAGCAACGCGGATCATTCCGTGAACGATGGACTTATGTCCATTTCTATCAACGCAGGTTAATTTTAATCTTGGTTTACCTTACCTGTCTTCTTTTCCTAGTTCTAAGAGTTAGAAAAAGATAGAAAGTAAGTTAAACCGTGATTAAAGTTAATCTCATTGGTAGAAATGGGCATTAGAAGCGCACAGCGAAACGTAGCGGATTAAAGCAAGCACAAAAAGCGTCGAGATAACGAAAACTATCTTTACGTATACTGTCACCGTGAACTATACAGATCGAGTGCAAACGCGGGCGCGAGAGCCGGGAGTTTTATTCTCGAGTTTTCTACCCCCGGTAACGAGTCGCAAAGCCATCATACACAAGCCATGATAAAATAATCAAATAATAAAATATAATAAAATGGTGAAATTATAAAATATAGATGCATTGGAAGCGTGTTAGGAAGCACGTCTGCATACCTCACATCAGTGTGTGACTAAGCAATAAATAATTTATAACAAATAAAAGTTAGCTACGTAGCCCCTATCATTTTTGGAAGCTTTCCGCAGGGAGCGACACACGTCAAATTCTCGGTTCTTTTGAAGATTAATCGCTTGTTTGTGTTTCTTAATGAAAAACATCTCTGCGATTTCTCTTTTTTTAACATGTTTTTCTTTACGTTTTTCTTTTTGTTGCAAACCAATTAAATTCGTGATTGAACTCAAGCCGATGCTTACTTATTACCATGAGGAAGCACGCCAACAACCACTCGGTAATATGTACCTAATAAGCATCGCGCGGCTTGAGTTCAATCACGAATTTAATTGGTCTGCAGCAAAAAGAAAAACACAAAGAAAAACTTTTTCATCGCAGAGGTGTTTTTTACTAAGAAACACAAACAAGCGATTAATTTTCAAAAGGACACCGACAATTACATATAACAGAGAGTTTTTGCAATTAACCGTCTTTCAGATATACGGTAAATGTATCTGAATGATTCAAATACATTCACCGTCTAAATTACCTCTTTGAATTTGCAAAACCGAGTCCGCGGCCAATTTCACGTTTCCATAAGTGCTGGTCTACAACCTTGCTTTAAAAAATATTTAAGCTCTAAGCCGTAAGAAATTGACCAATCACAATAGAATTTGAGGAGAATATTCAACTGTGATTGGTCAATTTCTTACGGCTTAGAGCTTAAATATCCTTTAAAGCAAGGTTGTAGACCAGCACTAATGACGACGCGACGGGAGTTTAGAAAGCCAGCGCACGTAAACGCTTTATGTGAAAATTTTGCGTTTACGCGACACGTAAGCCAATCTTACGGCAACGCAAAAAGAAAGACGTAACGTCAACGTTTAAGATTATAGTTACGTTACGGTTTTCTTTGTGCGTTCAGTGCGTTGCCGTTTAGATTGGTTTATGTGTCGCATAACGTAAGATTCTCACATATAAGGCGTAAGACGTACGCTATAGCAATGTTATGTGCGCTGAAGCGTCACGCAAAAGATTGTTTAGTATTGGGATTTTCAGTCGTGACGTCACAAGGCCAAGATGGCTGGCCTATTCCTGAAAGTATTAAAGCTGTCATATGTAAACACATATAAAGCTTGTGTTTTTCATAAATAATTAATGAAATAACGGTGTTTGTAATAAAAAAAAGTGCGATGGGTGAACACCTAGAAGACAGAGGGGCAAGGTTTTCCCCTAGAGACACAAAAAATCGCGATTCTTGCTGTGCATTTGGCTGCAAAAGCTATGGATTAAAAAATACCTCTGTGCGATTCCACATGTTTCCACTTAAAGGAAAGTTCTATACTGAGAAAAAAGACATGTTTGAAAATATAGAGAAGATTGATGTTCGAAAAGAATGGGAGAGTTTTGAAAATAGCCAAACCAGAATTGATAACCAAAAAGTGGGCAGTGTGTTCTTCGTACTTTGACAGGAGTGACTAATAACGTTTTGCCTGGCAAGTCAATATGATAATAACTGAACAATAACAAGTAAAATATATTCACTAAATGTTAATAAGTAATATTAGTTATAATAAATTGTATACTAAATGTAGTATGTAAAAACAATTCACCGATTTTTTGAAGGCAAAAATATTTTAAACACTCCTGTTATCAATTGAAGATTAATAATAACAAATAAAATTTTCACCCATCGCACTTTTTTTATCACAAACACCGTTATTTCATTAATTATTTATGAAAAACACAAGCTTTATATGTGTTTACATATGACAGCTCTAATACTTTCAGGAATAGGCCAGCCATCTTGGCCTTGTGACGTCACGACTGAAAATCCCAATACTTATTCGCAACAGATTACGCGGAGATATATCGGAGCGCGTCGAGCTCGTTGCGGTATCGCGTCGTTATTGCAGTTTGATTCATTCGCGTAGCGAGTTTCCTGGTTGCGATCGGTAACGTCATGTCTGTTTCGGCCCTACTTAGGCGGGAGAGCGATGGGGGGACGCATCCAATAATTACAGCATGTGAGATTTTTATATCACGTAATGAAGTTCGGTTCAAGAGACCGTAGGATTGATGCGCGTCTATTAGATAGTTAGAGTCCTCCTGATGGGATAAACGCACAATAGCAGGTGGAATCGTTTTTCTGCCGAATCAGTAGGTAATAAATATCCGGCTCGCATCGTGCGGAAATATTTTGTTCGCTCGATGTATTGCACTTCAAAACTTAAATTGGTAATGATCAATGCTCGTTTCCACGAGATATTGGGGTCCGAGAGGGGAAGAATATAACGACGGTAGACGGAATTTCATCAATTTGTAATTTGATGTAATTTGATTATTTTGCAATAATGTTCTCTGTACTTGACGTGTCTAAAATATTTTTGAAGAGTCAATTAATGGCCGGCAATTCTTGTCGCTCTGTGAAGCGTATAATCGGCGAGATAGCAATTAAAGTTAACAATATCAAGAGACACAGTAAACAAATAATGCAAGCGCTTTGTAATGTTTCGTGATAAAAATGTTTTAAAATGTCTTGTTTAAATTCGTGCCACGTAACGCGCCACGTGATCATTGGCACGGAACACGATATTGCGTTTTGGCTAGGGGGGAGGTTTTCTTTGTCGGCCGTACCTAACTACCTGCTAAGCGTGTAAGTAATCCTTGTATATGTAAAGTCACCGTTTGAGTCAATGTTATTTCACCGGTAATTCTCGAAGGAACGTATGCACACGAGGGTAGTAATGAGAGGAAAGAAGACAAGGAATAACGTTAATTCTTATGTATTTCACTTTTACATTGCCGCGAAGTCCATTGCACGGACTTACGAACTTCGGATTGATGCGCCGGGATGCGATTACAAAGGCATGAGCCCTCCGACGCACGACCGATCCCTTTGACGACTCACTTCGAACTCTCTCGAAAGATCTCGCACGTTGCCCGTCTCGAACTCGCTCAAACATGTTCGGACTTGCACGACGGTTACACGCTTCGCGAAAACATCCTGCGTCATCACCAACCGACCAATCACACACACACACACCAATCGCGCGTTGGCAACGATTATACTAGCGCCTCTAGTTACCGCGACTTTCGCATGTAGGAATTTGGTACCGCAGGAGGTCGATTGTCCCTCCGGGTGTCGACCTACTACCGATGTATCGATGAGAGGAATCAATGACTGATTACACACTCGAAATATTAATAATATAATATCACTTTATTGCAAGCCACGCAATAGCCACGAGTCTCTACAAGAGTCTAACGGACTTCGTCCTCAGTTCTGCCAACCTCGCAACTCTCTACCCCTCTTGCTGGCGCTGGAGAGGGGGCCGACCAATCGGAAGGGAGACAGATATGCTGCTCCCTACACACTCCCCCCCGAGTGTTAACGAAATAAATACTAAATAATATTGCACTATGAGCAAATGAGCTAATGCGTTTGGCCAGGTGTTATTGTACGAGGTTGACAAAACCTTAACTTAAAATATATTATACGCTTGAGCGTAATTTGAGCCGACTTATATCTAATAACATAGAGTAAAATTCGGTCTTACAATTAATTAAATCACTTTGGTTTAGTGGACGGCGCAAACGTGACTGTCTTACGAGAATAAGTCTTAAGTACGGGGGGATTTACATTTGCGTTTTCAGGGGCCGTAGGGGGGTCGTCCGGAACAAAATATGCCGGTTTTAATAAATCGACGGACACGCTTTTAGTGTTTCCGTTGATGTCGATATTAAATACGCGCTCAGAGATGCGTTGTACTACCTTGTGCGGACCAGTGTATGGACGTTCTAAAGCCCTTTTAGCCATATTGCGTAAGAATACATGAGTACAATTATATAAGTCTTTGAAGTAAAAGGCGCGTTTTTTATGTTTGTGCGTAACGGGAACAGGACGGACCTGGCGCATATATTCGCGGAACTCTTCGAGAAAGTAATTAGGGTTTGGCGTATAATCGTCGGGGAGGAAGAATTCCCCGGGAAGCCGTAAAGTTGTCCCGAACATGAATTCGGCGGGTGACGCATTAGTGTCAGCGCGGACGTGCGATCGAAGTCCTAATAGAACGGTAGACAAGGTACGCGTCCAGCACGCATCGGCATGGCACATGATTGCGGCTTTAAGCACCCGGTGCCAACGTTCAATCATGCCGTTTGACTCCGGGTGGTAGGCGGTTGTACGAATTCGTTCGCAACCGATTAATGAGAGCAACGCCTCGAATAGGCGGGATTCGAATTGAGCTCCTTGGTCTGTAGTTAGTAATCGGGGGGTTCCGTAACGGGAAATCCACGCGTCGTAAAATGCTCTAGCAACGGTTTGTGCGGAGATATCTTTAAGAGGAATTGCCTCGGCCCAACGCGAAAATCTGTCGATCATAGTGAGGCAATAAGAGTAACCCTCAGAAGGAGGGAGAGGGCCGATAATGTCAATGTGCACCTGATCAAATCGCCCGTCGGGAGCGACAAAGTGCTCAGGAGTTAGTTTAACGTGACGAGAGATTTTCGCTTGCTGACAATCGATACAGTTTTTACACCATTTAGCGATATCGCGGTGCATGTCAGGCCAGACATAACGCTGTCGGATAGTGCGATCCGTAATTTTGCCGCTAGGATGGGCGGGGTTGTGAAACATTTGAAATACTCTAACGCGGAGACTATCGGGGACATATGGCCGAATAGCTTCGCCTGAGATTTCGCAATATACAGTTGTGTGATCTGGGCCCCACTGAATTTTCTTTAATTTTAACGGGTGATCAGGGGCGTTAGCGATCAATTGGAGTTGCTCGTCGCTCTTTTGCAGTTCGGCGAGCTCATTAAGATTGAATTCAACCGGCAAACGCAGGGAATCGATCCGCGAAAGCGAATCCGCGACAACATTTTGTGAACCAGCGACGTGTTCGATATGCGTTGTGAACTGCGCGATATATGACAATTGGCGTAGTTGTCGCGGGGACGCCCTGTCGGATAGTTGCATAAACGCATACACGAGTGGTTTGTGATCAGTAATAATTTTGAACTCACGACCTTCTACGAAATAACGAAAGTATTTAACGGATTCAAAAATTGCTGTGAGCTCGCGGTCATAAGCGCTATACCGCGTTTGCGCAGGGGAGAATTTATGCGAAAAAAATGCTAGGGGCTCCCAAGTATCCCGTTTTTTCTGTTCAAGAACTGCCCCCATGGCGAAATCGGAGGCATCCGCGACGATACGGAGTTCCGCGCCAATATGAGGGTGCACCAACATTGCAGCGTTAGCCAGGCCGATTTTGGTCTTTTCAAACGCTTCGGTTAATTCGTCGGACCATACAATTACACGTTTATCGTTTTTACGCGAGTCAACTAATAATGAATTTAGTGGTGCTTGTGCTTCTGCCGCGCGCGGAATGTTGCGACGGTAAAAATTTATCATGCCGAGGAAACGGCGTAAATCGGCGATAGTTTTGGGTTTCGGAAATTTGGTAATCGCCTCAACTTTTTCAGGGATAGGGCTGATTCCTTTACCATTTACTATATACCCGAGAAACTTTAGTTCCTGTACACCGAACACGCATTTTTCCACATTAAGGCGGAGGTAAAACTCTTTAAGCCTCTGGAATACAATGCGTAAATGTTTAGCGTGCTCCTCTGGGGAAGAGGAAGCAATTAGGATATCGTCCATATAAATAAACACAAAATCTAGATCGCCTAAGGCGCGATTGATATAACGTTGAAAGGATTGACCGGCATTACGAAGGCCAAAGGTCATGAATAAGTATTCGAATAACCCGAAAGGGGTTATGATGGCTGTTTTCTCAATGTCCTCGGGGGCCATTGGAATTTGATTATATGCTTTATACAAGTCGAGGGATGAAAAAATTGTTTTACCGTGTAGATTGACGGAACAGTCATGCAGGTGGGGGGTGGGGTATCTATCAGGTCGCGTGATTGCATTTACACCGCGATAATCGCCGCACACCCGCCAAGTGCCGTCTTTTTTACGGACTAAATGAATGGGACTAGCCCATGGACTGCTAGAAGGGCGGCAAATGCCCGCCTCGACTAAAGCCCTGATCTCGGCCTTTGCGGCCTTAAGTTTATCAGGAGGAAGGCGCCTAGCGCGCTCGGCGACTGGAGGGCCTGTGGTAATAATATGGTGAAACACGTCACAATTGGACGGCGGGGTAAGAGGAAGGGCTCCTGTTATTTGCGGAAAGTCCTTAAGTATTTTGGAGAACTCAGAAGAGGGATTTAGTGTATTGATCGAATGTACAGGGCCTGGTTTTTTAGCCGCGAGAGTATATAATCTAGTAGTGGAATCTATAAGACGTCGTCGTTTTAAATCCACTATTAACCCGTAGTGCGATAGTAGATCGGCGCCAATGATGGGGTACGGAACCGCGGCGATGCAAAAATTCCATCGAATTGGCCGTCTTAAACCGAGGTCGAGTTCGCGAAGCGATTCTCCAAACGTATCGATACGTGTATCGTTTGCCGCGAAGAGCTTTAACTCGGAGGGTTTTCCTTTGATCCCATTAACGGCGGGTACCAGGGAAATATCCGCGCCTGTATCAATAAGAAACATTTGGCCACTGGTGCGATCACGGACATGGAGACGGTTAAACGCTTGATGGCCCTCGCCGACCGTCTCCGAACGGCGAGGCGGGCCTAGTTTTTTTGGCTTTTCCAAGTCTCATATTTTGAGCACCACGTTCGACACGAAGTCGGATTATCGGGGTATTTGGTATGTGCCGGGCAAAGCGCGGGAGTAACCGCCTTGCTTGGCGAGGTTGAGGTTCTACGCCTACGGGAATTGGATCGCGAACGCGAATTTAATGTTTTTCCTAGATTTTCGATTTCTTTTTTAAATGAAGCCATCATACCGGCCATTTGATCGACAAGTTGCTGTACCTCGGTTTTTGCGGGAGGGGGTATATTTCCCTTGTTTACGGCGGCTGCGTAAGACTCGCCTCCGAGAGTACTCTCAGCCATTCGGTCGGCGACTTCGGCGAGACGGTTGAGGTCGGTAATTCCCGTAGCTACCAGAATCGCGCGGTGTTCACGTGGTAATTGATCCAGGAAAATTGATTTTATTATACTATCATCTACCTTTCCGCTATTAAGCCCGCGCAATCGACTGAGGATTAATGAAGGTTTTCCGACGGTCCCGACTTGTCCCGTTAAAAGTTTTCTCAATTTGGTTTCGGCCGAAGGTGCATATGTCGCGATAATTCGAGCTTTTATCTGTTCATAAATATCTGCTGGGGAAGGGGTTAAAGTAATTAAGTCCCTTACGCAATCCAGTACTTCGACGTCTAGTGCGGCAAGGACGATATCGGCCTTGGTGGAACCTACAGTGATTCGCGAATTTCTCATGGAAATCTCAGCCTGGATGAACCACAATGCTGGGTCGACTTGTGAAAACGGGGGAAGCTTGGGAACCCTGTAATTATCTATACGCGGAATTTGAATATTATCAATCGCGTTTAAGGTAGCTGTGTCGGGATTCTGTGCATTCAGCTGAGCTCGTAATTGCGCGAGTTGAGCTTCTGCTGCTTCCGCGCGGGTATTGGCTGTAAGAGCCGCGTCCGACATTGTTTGAAATTTACTTAATTTGTTAACGACACTAAAGCGGTAAACGACACGAGCGTTATACGACACAAGCGTTATACGACACGAGCGTTGTACAATATAAATGACGGTGCGCGGCGGATTATTAGCTTACTTCTAAATTATTGTAGTCAGGTAAACGATGGAATCCAAAGCCCCGGTGACGATGGGACCCAAGGCGCCGGAGACGTTGGCTTCACGCATTTAGTGTCTCAACGACGACGGAATCCAAGGCGCCGGTGTCGTTGGCTTCACGCAATTACGGCAGATCAGGCGGCGGGGAAGGGCCGGTCGTACACCAGGAGATGATCGTGATAGGGCGATGATGGCGGCGACGGAGAAAGGCCGGTCGCATATATCCGCCTCGTGCCTTGTGCAAAAAAGCGCGGCAAAAATGGCCGCCCGAATATCGTTTCGGCGCGGCAAGGCTGGCTGACTGCAACGTAGGCAAGTAACAGTCAGGGACGCGGGCACAAAGGTGCAACCTGATGCTGCGGTAATTCAATCCGCGACTTCTGCGTCCATTCCTCGGGGAAGGCTGGTCCGCACGAGGATTTATCTCTGGCTCGGGGTTCCGGTAGCGCAGGAACCGTTGCGTGTTTTTTAGTCGGGGTCACCAATGTAGGAATTTGGTACCGCAGGAGGTCGATTGTCCCTCCGGGTGTCGACCTACTACCGATGTATCGATGAGAGGAATCAATGACTGATTACACACTCGAAATATTAATAATATAATATCACTTTATTGCAAGCCACGCAATAGCCACGAGTCTCTACAAGAGTCTAACGGACTTCGTCCTCAGTTCTGCCAACCTCGCAACTCTCTACCCCTCTTGCTGGCGCTGGAGAGGGGGCCGACCAATCGGAAGGGAGACAGATATGCTGCTCCCTACACGCATGCAACACGTGGAGCCACCTATTGGAGTAGGCGCCTTTCGATATCTTACAGATCGGCCAGCCTGATACGACATTCGACCCGAATGTGATCTGGCTTTTCAACGCAACTTAAACACAACTTATTGATTAATATCGCAATATTTCGAACTTAACGAAAATCATATAACTCGAACTTGAATAAAATAAATTTACTTAACTGACTTTGGTATTAGTAACACAGAATATCATAGGCACGTTCGGCCATTTCACAGCATAAACTAATTCTATACTTATACATTAATAGGAACGTTTTCATTCGACGGACTGTTAGGATTAAGGGTCGGCAGGAGACACGGTGGAGACCTCTGTCGGGTTGGCTTAGCTGCGAGTGGCTGCGAGTCCGTATTTTATTTATTATAAATTTTTAAGAGCAAAAATGCAAAATCGGACTCTTTAGCGTACTATAGATGAGCTTACTGATTAAAAATATCCTAAATTGAATAAGATTCATTCGATATTTTGGCTAAAATCTTGTTCGGGATTCGTAATTACAAGATTTTAGCCAAAATATTGAATGAATCTTATTCAATTTAGGATATTCTTAATCAGTAAGCTCATCTGTAGTACGCTAAAGAGCCCGATTTTGCAGTTTTGCTCTTAAAAATTTATAATAAATAAAATACGGGTTAAAGTGCAGTTTAACGTGCACTTAGTGCATAAAGTGCACCTGAGTGTACCTGAGTTTGCCTGGGTCTCCTGTCGACCCTTAACTACTTTAATCCACCGCTTCAGGCGGTCTGGTGACACGATCGAATTATAAGGACGGGAGGTTACATCGAAACCGGGAATACTTTCCACTACATACCGATTCTTATTCAGAGCCTTTGCAATTTTATACGGGCCTTTGTAAGAAGGTTTCAACTTTCTATCTTCTCCAGGTTTTACGACCGTATCACGAATCATCACCAGATCACCTGCGTTATATTCTGTCGGTTTTTTGTGCATTTTGTCATAATACACCTTATTATAATTTTTGATGATTTCGGCAGAGTCTACCGCCGCCTCGCGAATTAAATCACGGTAAGCTTCGAAATTAAATTCAACCTTCGCCAATTGGTTGAGATGCTCTACTAATTTAGCATCCACGTGACCTCGCTGGTCATAACCTAAAAGTAGTTTTGAGGGGGAACTTTTTAGAGAAGAATGAAATGTGTTATTTATTACATACTGGATTGTGCTTAAAAAATCCTTCCACTTACGTGGCTCTTCAACCAATTTTCTTAAAGAAGATTTTAGAAATCTGTTCACCCTCTCAACTATACCGTTCCCATGGGGCCGCTACCGCTACTTTGCGATGCTTAATATTATTGGAATTCAAGAACTCGGTAAATTCGTGCGATGTAAAAGCAGTTCCTCTATCAGATACTATTTCGTTCGGATTACCGAACATATGAAATAGGCTATTAAATTGCTTGATCGTCTCCTTTGAATTGGTGGTCTTAACTGGGAACAACTAAGTGAATCGTGTGTACACGTCGACGACTAACAGGACATGCTTAAAACCGCCAACTGATTCTACTAAAGGACCATAATGGTCGGTATGTAATATCTGAAAAGGGGCCGAAGGAGAATCCGTAATCTGCATCTCACCTTCGCGTGAATTTACCGATGTGTTCGACATTAAACATATCAGACAGTTCTCTATATAATCGTGAACCTTTTTACGCATGGACGGAAACCAATAATTCGCCACAATACCTTGGACGGTTTTTTCCATTCTGCAGTGAGCCATGTTATCGTGGTACACCCGTATAACATTGCTGACCATGGAATCCGGAACTACGAATCGGGGTTTGTCTTCGCCCTTTCTATAAATTAGCCCTTCGATGAGCTTAAACTTATCATTCTCTTTAAACTCTAATTCTTCGGCAATACTTTTTAACTTGGCGTCCATTAATTGCTTGTATTCAAGCTCCCTTTCTATGGGCATCGCATCGACGTAACTTACGATACGGCTAAGGGCATCTACATGCGCCATTCTTTCGCCCGCGCGATGGACGATCTTAAAATTATAATCCTGAATACGCAAAGTCCATCGAGCAATTCTTGGGTTTAGATGAGCCTTGTTTACGGCATAAACTAATGCTTGACAATCCGTTACGATCGTGAATTGCAATCCATAAAGATAAATATGAAACCTTTCGATTGATTTCACTATGGCTAACATCTCAAGTTCAAAACTAATGTAGTTGGCTTCAGCCTTGTTTGTTGCTTGACTAAAGTAAGCTATACGGGAGCGAAAACATCGTCGCTCTGCTTTTGCAGTAGAATCGCGGCAATCGCAATACGATTCGCATCTGTATGTAGTTGCGTCTCCGCATTTGAGTCGTAAAGTCGCAAAACGGGGTAGGAGACTAAATCTTTTTTCAAAGCTTCAAAAGCCTGCATACAATCTTCACCGAAAATGAATTTACTCGATTTGCGCAACAAATTAGTCAGAGGCTTCGCGTTACTCGCATAGTTTTGAATGAATCTTCTAAAATAATTAGTCAAACCCAAAAATCGTTGAACGTCTAATACTTTTTTCGGGACGGGAAATGTGTGAATCACGTCCGTATGCCTTTCGCTAATTAGTACAGTCATTTGGTCGTAAAAGAAGAGGTTACCTGGAAAGTTTTCCGGGAGTTTTGAAAATTGGTAATTTTATATATTTTGATGTGCTCTTTCCGAATTTCAACTTTGCCACCTCGTATCTTTGCCGCTCGCGCCGCCATATTGGAAAAATGGCGCCTAAAAGCAGTTTTTTGACAATATCTCCTTTCCGACTCATTCCACGATAAAAACACTTCTATACAAAATAAAACTAGAGAAAATTTCCTACAATTTATGTAGTAACCTTTTTTTTCGTAAAATTAATAGTTTTGGCGTACGAGCGCCGCAAAGTGTAGTTCAACACGCGTTTTGGCCTAAAAACTCATTTCCACACCACCTTGAGGTAGAGTAAGCGGCGCGTTTTTTTTACCGTGGTATCCTCAGTAGGCCTAGTCCACATGCAATTCATTATTATAAAATTTAGCGCATTCTTCTTCGCTTCGCTGTTCTTGATGGACCAGGTGTTGCGAGGTCATCGTCATTAGTACTGATCGAAACGTCACAGACCGAAATTTCTTCCACATCATCCGCGATGGGATTATCAGTTTCATCGCAATTCTCTTCGTTCTCGATTTCATCATACGTTTGCTCGAAAATAGTCTCCGTTTCTTCCTCTTTGTCGCTTGTTAAAACTTATTTCTTGTAAATGCAAAAAAAGATGTCAGAAAGCCTGTGGATGCAGAAAGGCTGGGTTAAAGTGCTCCGTTATATGCACGAATTGTAGTGGTACCTGTGATAACTCGCAAGTTCCATCACAAGATAGCGACGAAGAGGAAGAAACGGAGACTATTTTCGAGCAAACGTATGATGAAATCGAGAACGAAGAGGATTGCGATGAAACTGATAATCCTATCGCGGATGATGTGAAAGAAATTTCGGTCTGTGACGTTTCGATCAGTACTAATGACGATGAACTCGCAACACCTGGTCCATCAAGAACAGCAAAGCGAAGAAGAATGCGCTAAATTTTATAATAGTGAATTGCATGTGGACTAGGCCTACTGGGGATACCACGGTAAAAAAAACGCGCCGCTTACTCTACCTCAAGGTGGTGTGGAAATGAGTTTTTAGGCCAAAACGCGTGTTGAACTACACTTTGCGGCGCTCGTACGCCAAAACTATTAATTTTACGAAAAAAAAGGTTACTACATAAATTGTAGGAAATTTTCTCTAGTTTTATTTTGTATAGAAGTGTTTTTATCGTGGAATGAGTCGGAAAGGAGATATTGTCAAAAAACTGCTTTTAGGCGCCATTTTTCCAATATGGCGGCGCGAGCGGCAAAGATACGAGGTGGCAAAGTTGAAATTCGGAAAGAGCACATCGAAATATATAAAATTACCAATTTTCAAAACTCCCGGAAAACTTTCCAGGTAAAACTACCAAATGACTGTACTAAATTGTTATTCCGTTAGCAGACACGATATATCCTAAAAATTCCACCTTTAATTTCAAAAATTGACATTTATCAATGTTGATCTCGAAATGATGACGTTTAAGCTCCATGAGCACTCGTTTAATAATTCCAATATTTTCTTCGACAGTATCGGTGGCTATAAGGATGTCGTCCATATACAGTATAATCATTCGCAACCGAATCAACGTCGCTAAGTCAGGGGGATTTCTTACTCGTTCGAAAAATTCAGCTCCCGATTCGCCAAACCCGAAAGGCAAACGTACGTATTCGTACTGACCGTCGTATGTCGCGAACGAGAAATACTTGGTGTCCTCCGGATGGATTTCCACCTGGTGGTAACCATCCTTCAGATCTATCAAAGTGAACACAGATTTTTTTCCGATGTCTACCAAACAATTCTCGATCACGGGGAATGGGTATTTTCGTTTGTGGACCCGTGCGTTTAGCGGCCGAAAATCTACGCACAACCGCCATTTACCATTCTTTTTTCTAACTAGTACGGTTCTTGCGCAGTAAGGAGAAGAACTGGGTTTAATTATACTTCGCAGAAGGTCTTCGGTTATTTCCCTCGTTATTTCTCTCTCTTTCCATGACACGTCGGGGCGAGTACGCGTATACCGATTCGTCCTTGAGCTTAACTCTGACCAAATATTTTTCCCCAGAAGGGGGTACTTTAGCCGACTCTACTTCCTTGAATACTGTAATTAATCGTCGTTTAACTCCGTCATCGAAATCCGTCTCGAGAGAAGACAATTTTTCCTCCAAACTTTCGGCCGGTTCAGAGATCATATCCGCAAACGCTATTTCATTAAATAACCGCAATTTATCCTCTGGATTATCGGAAGATGGATTATACACTATTTTCATTTTGTGCTGTTTTATAAAATCCATGCTGATTATCAAATCCATTGACAAATGATTGTTAAGCAGAACGTTCAATTTTATCGAAGCTGAGAATTCCGGCAACGGAGATAAAATTAACTCGGAGGAAACGGTACCGCTTATTTGTATTGGCGAATTATTTAACGCTTTATACGATTGATCAGAACTTTTCGCGTTATCGGACGATTCAAAATATTTCTCGTACACGGATGGTCGGACAAAAGAAATTGGGCTACCCGTATCCACGAGAGCTATTAAATCGGCTTTTACATTGTTTAACGCAATAACCTTAATCCGGAAATCGTCGAGCTCGAGCCTCCGGTCTTGTTCCGCTACGCAGGCCACCGTCGTTGGCTCCGTGGACTGCACTGCTGTCGTGGACGACAACGTCGTGTCGGCAATATCGACTGTTGAAACCGTGGTAGAAGGAGTTGTCGGCGCGGCCGTCTGCGACTGTTCCTTGCGCTTTAGTTTGAAGCAATCCTCTCGTATGTGCCCCTTGGTTTTGCAATAGGCGCAAAACTTGTCTTTAATTACCGGTACTGTACTGGGGCTCACTGACACTTTAGACTGACTGTCTTTCCTCACCGCGGAGTCCTTTCCTTTCTGTGGTTTGCCTGTCACATTTTTCTTCGGCATGCACGAAGACGTTATGCGATGCATTTGATCCAGGAATTGATCGATATCCGTCGAATCCAATGCTGTCGCTGTTCCTCTCATCGCCATGTTTGCAATGCCATCTATTAACAACTGGATCTTGTCGGCATCCGGTATCGTCACACTTTGCATCAGATCGATTTTATCCATCGCATAATCCATAAAGGATTCCTTCGGAAAATTCCATTGTCGTTCTTCAATTTTTCTCATCTGCACGTACATCAGCGTCCTTCTCTTGAATCTGCGAGTAATGGCTTCCTTAAAAATCGTATACGATCGATTGACGGTCCCTGTGCTGTGCTCGAACCACCGTTGCGCGTTGCCGCCTAATTTGCTTGTGGCAGCTAAGAGTGCAATTTCATGCGTGACACCGTGAATCCGTGCCACGTTCTCCAGCTTGTTGAGCCATATAGCGACGTCCTCGTCCTCAGTGCCGTTAAATTTCGGTAACTGAGACGCTAACAGCGTAACTGCCTGCGCCGGTGCTACCGTTGACACGACCGTGCGATTCGTGTGGGCTGACGTTAATGATGGTTCTTGAGCGGGGCTTCTCGGCGTAATATTTACTATGGACATCACTTGTTCCATCATTTCTCGGTTCTGCCTTGCCTGTTCTTCCCGATCTAGCCTCAATTGATCAATCATCAAAGAGCAGAATCGCGAAAAATCAGAAGGTACCGCCGGAACGCTCGCTTCAGAAGCGGATTCGTTTTGATTCGGTCGATTCACGAAATCGTGAACCGGGCCATTCTTTTCCAGATGTGATATTAACATCTGGAGGCAGAGCTGCCGATCCTCTAACGGTGTTAGGCCGTATGTCCGGGCCTCTGCCTGGAGCTCTTCCGACGAGAGTCCCTCCAAACGGGAACGGATATTCGCCATATCGAATGTTCGGTTTTCTTACGCGCGCGTGTAGCACACCGAGATCACGTGACGAAAACGCGGCGAGATCGTGACGAGAGCGCGACCGCGTAGTCGAAACTCACGTATATAATGTTAATGTCTTTACTCAACACTTATCTCTGCTACGGTGAAACGGAAACGAGGGTATTGCACGCACAGACCTCTCGGTAGAATGAGTATCGTCAGGATACTTCGAGGGCAGAAGACACTGGGATACCGTGGCGGACGTCAAGTCCCGAACCGTCTACTGTGACGCGAGCACGAATGACCACACTCACGGTTAGTAAATCCCACTTCTGAACTGTAAAGTCACCGTTTGAGTCAATGTTATTTCACCGGTAATTCTCGAAGGAACGTATGCACACGAGGGTAGTAATGAGGAGAAAGAAGACAAGGAATAACGTTAATTCTTATGTATTTCACTTTTACATTGCCGCGAAGTCCATTGCACGGACTTACGAACTTCGGATTGATGCGCCGGGATGCGATTACAAAGGCATGAGCCCTCCGACGCACGACCGATCCCTTTGACGACTCACTTCGAACTCTCGAAAGATCTCGCACGTTGCCCGTCTCGAACTCGCTCAAACATGTTCGGACTTGCACGACGGTTACACGCTTCGCGAAAACATCCTGCGTCATCATAGAAAGAACTGACTAGCGGTAGATCGGCTACTCGTGGATCTGAAAATCGAATTAGTATATAGAAATATATTTGGACGGACACACACACACACACACACACACACATCAGTATTTGAAATACATTTTATTAAATGAAGCAAAATAGAAATATTGTTGTTGTCTTGCTTGGTGATGTTAGAACGCATGTGTGCAATGTGTGGTAGCAAAATGTCCAGTCGTCTGCATCGGAGTAGTAAAATATTGTTATTGCAATAAAAAGCAATTGAATATATATGAAAAGACGTTGCATATTGATCAATACTTGAGGTTTTTCAACGTATATAAAATATAATTGAATCGACACTACAGTAATGTCCGAATTGGTAAATGGATTATATTTTGCAAGATTATTCGTTAATTTACAATGTTATTGTTCCATGCATTCTTTACATTTATCGCTGAAACTGTTATATTATATTTATTTCATACATTCTATTTTACATTTACTTTAGAATCCTGCAAATTTGAAAATTTTAATCATAAAATATCTTTTTTTTTTGTAATTATATGACAAGTTTGACATTTGATAATATTAATGCGAAGTTTTGTCGCAACGACTTTTTTCGGGAGTGAGATTTTTCTCAAGAATTGTAAATTGTTACTAAAGTTCGAATGGTTGCACTATAATTATTAATATAATTTGGCGAGCTTTTGCTAAACAATAATGCATTATTGACATGTCAACGGTACTTACCGAGCTGTTTCGTCCAGTAATATGGTATGTCATGTAAGAGATCCATGATGGACAATTGTACACTGTCGATCTTATAAATCGCTACTTTTGTTATACAACAAAATATCCGTTTAACTACTATTTGTTTCATTATATTGCAGAGCTGCCGCACTTGACGAACCGATTGTACAAAATCGTCTAACACGCACAGTCATCTAATACGCGTTTTTATTGTATCGTGAGTTACCTTGCACTTTGAACTTGATTTGGCAGCTTGATTATGACCTCGATAGACGTGACGATTATACAGGGTAATCCAGAGGGCACCCTTACGCTAGCTATTTTCTCAAAATATGACGTTACAGTAAGTTAGAAAAAAAAAATGTTCATTATATACTAATGGACGCGCAAAGTAATCATTGGTGATGGTTCTATTTTTTGGGACAAACCAAAAGTAAGTGTAACTAGGGTCAGTTTTAAAATTTCAAATAGAAACATATGGATCGAGTAGGGTATCGTTGGATAGAACTTTGGGAAAGAAACAACTTCTATTAAAATTCAATTCAATTATCTCTTACAGATTTCGAGAAGAACGTTTAAATATGTGGACGCCTGCACTAATTTACAAGAAATTTCAAAACTGGTCCCAGTTACACCTACGTACGGTTTGTCTCGAAAAATAAAACCATTACCAACTGATTACTTTAGGTGTTCATTAGTAATGAAAATTCGAATTCTTTCTCGTTACTTTCTGTGCCGTCATATTTTTGAGGAAAACGGCTGGCCCGGGTGCTTTAAATCACTCTGTATAACACGATAACAGACAGAATTGTTAATTACAATTTTAACACGTAAAGTAAAAGGTGGACTTGGAAAGTATTACAGTTATCAGTGCGTAGGTTAACATGATAACAATCTTCAATTACTAATAAGGTACATAATTATAAATTATGCTTTAAAATGACTATCCTTTAAATGTAATATTGTCTCAATTGTAATCATCAAGAGTTCTTAGTTGTTTATCTACTTATTTAATTTTATTTTAATAAAATTATAATTATACGGTTTTTATACTGCATCATAATATGATGAACGATGATTTAAGCTGATTTATTAAGATTATTTTAAGTAATGATATCGACAAAATTTAATTTTCATACAAATTGCTATGAAGTTTTTATTTTATTTTTTTTCTAACTAGTTTAATCAAGCAAGGCATTGGCATTTCTAAACATTAGCCGACAGATCAGTAGATGCCTCTCGATTTGAGAGATGTAAATAATTTAGTGACTCGAATATGATCGGACCGAGCAGGGCCAGGCAGAGTTCTCCGTCCGTCGGCCAGTATTAATTTTCTTCTTTTGTATATATTTTATTTTCTTTATTACGTTACTTAAAATTATTACCGGAACATTATTATCGCTATTTAAGTATTTCTATAATTTTGGGGGTTCAGTCGGAATTGACGTGAGTTGGCGCTATGAAAGATAATGAACGATAACGATAAAAGTTACTCCGACGAATATCCGCGACGAAAGATTACGAATTATTTCGCACGAGAACGAGTTATTTCGACAAGTTGGGTTATTTAATGCTGGGTTGTGATTTTCGGGCGAGAAGTTAGTAACAAGTGAGGGATAATAGGGGACAAACATGAAAAAAACTGTGAACGAATTTTACAGTCAATAAGTTAAAAGAAATATTGCGCGAGAGATGAGCCTATCAACAGCAAATATAAAAATCGAACTGATAGTGAGAATTATGGATAAAGATCCGACAGACGAATGGATCCTGATGCGAGTAGCAGGAGAAAGAGGAGGAAGACGAATCGAGAATTTTGAGAACACGAGCGTGCCAAATGCAAACAACGAACAATCCCAAATATTTTTTAATAATGAAATAGAACTTCGAAAAGAAAAAGAAGTGATGGAACGAGAGCTTTTGGTGGCACGACGAGAGATCGAGTTATTGAGACGGTCGCAAAACGCGAATATAACGATAAGCGCGAGTAGAGTAAAATGGAAACAGTGGATCAGGTGTGCACAGTGAATGATTCGTTCTTTGATCGAGTGCAAAGAATGGACTGATATTGCTGTCTTTTTCTATTTACGAGGCGGATCCGACAAATAAAGACTTGCATTGGTATTCTCGCGCATGCGGTGACGAACACACGTTTCGGGAGCATCAGATCTTGTGTTTTCCGATGTCAAAATTTTTATCCGAGATGAGTATTTTTTGTTTGTTTTTGTTTGTTTTTTTGAGGGGTCAAAAGTATTGAATAACAATTTTCTTTCATTTTTATTATGATTTATGTTTATTTATTGCTGTTTTACAATTATAACGATCAGTAAATAAGTTTATGGTTTTTCAGTATTACAGTTTGAAGCTGGTTATGACAGTCAAAACGAAATTTGAGATCAGATTCTAGGGTCAAGACGGTCGAGTGTAGATATTAAATATTATTTATCTAGAAACGAAATATTACATTTGCGAAATATTAAGATAAGACAGTTAAATCGAGCAAACTGTAGGTATTTCTAAACATTAACCGGCAAGTCAACACATTGACGGACAATAGACGTCTTTCGATTCGAGAGACGTGCTAAACGATTTAACGAAAATTCGAATACGATCGGCGAATTGAGCATGATCAGGTAAAATTTTCACACACAGGCACGTACGATTAAATATGCGTGGTTTTATTGTAAATGAACTGGATGTCTACACAGTGAATTTCTTTTTTGTGCTACTTTCTCACGTGATTGCGCTTGAGTGAAAAAGAGAAAGCATTACAATACTTGATTTTGTCGGTCGAAAATTATTTAAACAATATTTTTGTTTTGCCTATGTGCTATTAGAACTATAATAAATAACACTGTTGAAAAAAATTACAAGAACGTAGGTAATTGTTTCCTGTAATTTTTTAGGAGCCGAATACGATTCTGTGCATTTATCAAATTGCTCTATCACATTATTCACATTACATATTTGAAAAATTTGTGCTTAAAATTGCAACAAGGATTATTTTTATGTTTTATATATTATAACTTCAATGTATGACGCGTTGGAGAAGTTTCATTGCAATCAAAATTAAGTATATTGTTAAGATTTTCAGTTCTTAAAAGAAATTTGTTGTAAGGATTGATTTAAATTTGAAAAACTAGTATTAATATATTTGATCTGTTTTATTAAACTTGTGACTTCATATTGGCCATTATTGATCTCCAACGTATTTTTTAATTATATTATTTAAAAAATTACGGAAACGATTATCTTTGGCTTGTACTCGAAAAAATTATTTTTTGTTGAACAGTGTGATATGTAGAAGAGTAAGAAAACACCTTATAATAGAGAGACATTGATATCAATAACTTTATCGGATATTTTGTTGTAGGTATAGAAATACTCTTGCAATATATATTTTACAATCTACTGAATTTTTTTAACTTCCTTGTATGTCTTCTGATAGAAATTATGGAACATGAAGAAATTTATTATTACATTTCCAACGAATAACACGATAACATAATTATTTGCGATTTCGCAATCTTTCAGCATGAATTTTTGCGATGCGTACAAGATTAACACGACGAATTGTATCTGGAAATAAAGGGATTCAGTTAATTTATCATTTAATTTTGATATCCTCGACGGGTATTTGTGTGATGCGATTTACATGATGCATATTTAAACTTAATAGTATATATGACGAAACGAATTAATCAACGATCGAATTAATAAAAAAAATTATTTTTGTGTGTCGAAAATTATTAGATCAAACATATGAAACAACTTTAAAGAGAAAAGGAATTACGCGAAATGAAAAATGTAGTGGAAAGTTCGGATAATTTACCATTTGCGCTATAGTTATCCATCGTTTCAGAGGTGTGACAGCGTCTTGAACGTTCGGTCCCCAGGCCGCTAGGAAGTAATATGTGTACATGATCGTGTGTATGAAGCAGTTAATTACACACGTCAGTACCATGGGAGCAACGGCGTAAAATCTTATACCTGCCCATGACAAAAGTAAGGTAGACACATGATGATACAAATGCAAACCGGATATCTGATTATCCTTTTTCCTTAATACAAATACGATCGTCTCGACGTAGTCAAATATTTTTAAAAGAAAGAAATACCATGCGGACCTAGTTAACTGCAATAAAGTTCAGACATTATCAATTTGCGGTGTATTATTTTATGAAACAAATTCTGAATAACAGTATGTGAGCATCAATTTGCGGTGTATTATTTTATGAAACAAATTTTAAATAACAGTATGTGAGCGATTTATAGCATTATTAACTACATTGACATATGTAAATATTTGATACTTTAACCTTACAATGCTTACATAAAACTTAGATGAAAATATATGTTATGAACAGAACTTTTCTTTTTTTTTGTTTAATTCATTCTTTGTTTTTCCGACAAAATTTAGTTAAAGATTTCATTACTGCATTACTTTGACGAAAATGTAATATAAATTGATACGGAGAATTATAGAGAAGTACTTTTTTCTCAGTATTACACTTATAAATAGATATACCTGCTGATGGCATTGGGTAAACTCGGGTATGATGGCCATACGGAAAAGATGGCCCATGGCTGTAATTTCTCCAATAATAGCTAAACAGTGCATTTTTGTAGTTATTCTCAAAGATAATCAATATTTACAGTAGTTTATGTGCGTACACTATTCGAAATAACAATATTGTAAATATTATATCGTATTTTTACTTTTGACTGCCTACAAAGTTTTTCATGTGTCCGCTAAAAGCTGCTATAACGTCGAATAAATTACAGTTAAGCTGCCGTAATCAACGTTACACACATAGTTAAGGTATGTAAATTGTAATTTGACTTATAATTTGTTTTCTATTTCCACTATTTATTTATAAATACTATGGTCATCTTTTCTTCACAGTTTGGGTAAGATGGCCCACTTTTTTCATGATAAGTCGGCCCACATAATCGATATATTAATATGACTACTTATTACTTATCTGCGAGACAAAAGTCGATTAATTGGTTATCACACAGCTTGTGACACTGGCTTTTTGTTGTTATAGAAGAAGATTGTGGATGATGTGCAATAAAAGTAAGTATTATAAGATTTTTCATTTTGATTTTGTGCTAGTTTCGGGAAATATTGTGATATTTACTTCGTAAGTGTTTAGCTATCAAGTGAGAATGTCATCATTTAATTGCCCAATATCGCGTTGCTTCTTGAGTTTCTATAGAAAGAATTTAACAATACTTATCGCATAACAAGACACGGTAGTTAATTAACTTTTATTTATACGGAAAAACGGTAAACTGTACTGCTAAAAATGAGGTTAGGAAGTGAGGTTAACCTGTCTTGTGTACTGACAAAGCAGTCAATATATGCGTGCAAGGTGATAAAAAATACTTCAGAATTTTTAAAAAGACAATTATAGTAATATTTATAAATGGTATTTATAAATAGTAACAGTATTTGTGTTTTTATAGATGCCAAATAAAAATAGGAATTGAGAACATACGCGAGGTAAATGGTCGCAGGAGCAGTTAACTGCAGCCCTAGAAGTCATTCAAAATGCATACGTCAAACAAGCATTCAAAATACCTCTATTAAGCTGGACTTCCCACCAGTGCAAATCAAGTTCTTACTAGGTCAAAAATTTAGTGCTATTTAGGTGCTAATTAAGTGCCCTAGTCCGAATTTTGGTGCTCGAACCGTTTAGCAGGAAATCGCGTAAAAAATGGGGGGAGGGTCTAGCTTGCCATAAAGCTGGACCCCCCCATATCAGAAAATGGTCCTATAGACAAGACAAGTACACTATAATTTAGTGCTAATTAAGTGCTAATTAAGTGCTCTAAAATAACGATAAAATATTGGTAGATTATAACATTTATTTAAATATACCACCATGTATTGAACACAGTACCGTCGCGGTCGACACAAACACTTAAAAAATTTGCTGCATGAATATATTCGTTACTAAAATGATCGAAAACATATATTTCCCAAATCTGAGTTCATTGCTAACAGTAAAACAATTACGATAATTAACTTAAACCAGCCGTTGGCACTGAGCACTAAGTTCCGTCATCTGATCGTTTACGAATTAGTTGCTCGCATGATTATATAGTATTAAAATAATTCTCAGACATTGCACTTTAAAAGAATATCACGATTCGAATTTAGTGCTAGCTGCATAGTGTTGAAATTAATTAATTAATCAATGGAGCGCGCGCTCCAGGGATAAATTAATTAATTTCAACACTATACAGTTAGCACTAAATTCGAATTGTAATATTTTCTTAAAGTACAATGTCTCAGGATTATTTTGGGACCATAATCACGCAAGCACCTAATTCTTTGACGATGCAGTAACGATGCAGCTTAATCAGCAGACACAGTTTGATTTTTTACAACATAAGCCATATGAAAAAACGTTGGAAGTATCGTGATCTAGGAGAAGCGTTTGTAGCAAACTTTCCTTCAATTCATTTAGAACAATCATCCACGTTCAAAACGAAATATGTAAGTGGAAATAATATATTCTTATATCAATGTATCTATAATATAGTCTTTCCTTCCTTTTATTTGTTGTCTAATAATTATAACAATTTATTATTCAAAATGTTACCTGTTTAAGAAAAAAAGTCCTTTAATCTTGGTAAACTTAAAAATTTTTGTAACTGTAGAAAATGTTCGTGATCAGATGGCGAAGTAACATACTGAGGAAGAGTATACGTATATTTAGACCGTATATTAGACTAAACATCCATTGAAAGTGTTATTAATGCTATAAACACTATATATATAAAAACGGAGAAAAGAATTGACAACATTCTACAACTACAAAGATATTTAAGTTTGCCAAGAGTAAAGGACTTTTTTCTCGAACAGGTAAAATCTTGTATAATAAATTGTTATAACTATTTTTGTTGCTTTATTATATGCTCAAAAATATATATTACCTCTAATTTTTGTTTTGTATAATTTGTGCAGAAAGTTCCAGCATTTGAAGATCTAATTACACTTTTTCCTGGACCAAAAGTATATTACAATGATACCACAGCCTGGCTTGTAATTAATAAGATTGATCAACTGACGATTCATGTTGCATCTGCGGAAGAGGCAGTCGCTTTGGGATTAGCTGTTTACTACATAAAAGATCTGAGTTATCCATCATCTTTTAGCCAATTGCTTGGTTTAATTGAACCTTTGTGCCTGGGTAATAATAATCAATTTTTGTGCAAGCGAGCTAAAGAAATTCTGTCCATGTGTGTTTCATAAATTGTAATGCAGAGTTTTTTCTATTATTATATTTATATTTGTAGTTTTGAATTAATATAAATAATATAATGTTTTATATACATATATGTAATAAGTATATATGTGAGTACAATAAAATATTGTCTTTCAGGTAATATGTTCTTCTGTATATCTGGAAAAGAATCTAAAAGGACACTACACAAAACCACGGGAAAAGGCCTTTCGGTCAAATTGTCTCAAACTCCTAAATAAAAGGGGTCATAAAATAAGAAGAATTTTAGCGCAAACAAAAGGTCGATATGTTGATCCGTTCGGGAGTTATTTAGGGTCAAAGTTCAAAGAAGCTAATTTTTTACCCTAAATAATTTCCGAACGGGTCAACATATCGACCTCTGGTTTGCGCCAAAATTTTTCTTATTTTATGCCTTTTTTTATTTACGAGTTTTAGACAATTTAACCGAAAGGCCTTTTCTCGTGGTTTTGTGCGGGGTCCTTTCTAAATTTCCGTTTTGTTTATAACGGATATATTATTCTGTTTTATTTATAACGGATATATTATTATAGGACAAGGTCCTGTATATATAATTCCGCTTTAATTTCATACTTAGATATAGTGGAAAAAAGTCACTTTTTTTCTGTTATAGTTTCGCGGAATTTAGAGTGGATATGTTTTGCAGTGTGTTTCTGTACGTAAATAAAAAAGTTTATCTCTTGCCAGAAGTCTTTGTATGAAAGTAGATTGGTATATAAGTTTTTTTTATCATTTTACAAAATGTTAAGTGCATCTTTAACATTAAAATTTGTATGGCCAACTGTCCCGTAATGCTATGGCCATCTTTTCTTTAAAGGTCAAATAAGATGGCCAATGCATATGTTGTAATACTTTGATAAAATATAAAATTTATGTTAAGTGTTTTCTTCTTAATTTCGATAGTTTTACGTACTTTAAGCTTCAGCGAAGGAATATACCAAACACTGTTAAAAAATAACAAAAATAAATGTATGTTTTTTGCATTTTAAAAAACTATGGCCATTTTATCCGAGTTTACCCTACATTTTCGCAAAAAATGGCTTATTTAAAAATTATTACCCTCATTGAAGTATAATTGTAGGAATAATCAAATATAGGACACACAAATAAATGGGTTGAGAATAAACCAGCGTCAATAATGTCATATATTAACCACACATTTGCTAATATTTGGCCGATATTGTATAACTTCATGAACGTCGTTAATGAGTATGGCGGCCGGTTCTTCATGAACCGAGGCCCACAGCCAAGTACGAAGTACAAATATCCAAATACTATAAGTGGTATTTGATAGGAAGAACTGACTAGCGATAGATCGGCTACTCGTGGATCTGAAAATCAAATTAGTATATAGAAATATATTTGGACACACACACACACACACTCACGCACGCACGCACGCACGCACGCACGCACGCACGCACGCAACACACACACACATACACACACACACACACACACACACACACACACACACACACACACGCATATCAGTATTTGAAATATATTTTATTAAATAAAGCAAAACAGAAATATTGTTATTGTAATAAAAAGCAATTGATTATAAAAAGACGCTACATTTTGATCAATACTTAAGGTTTTTCAACGTATATAAAATATAATTGAATTGCCACTACAGTAATGTCCGAATTGATAAATGGATAATATTTTGTAAGATTATTCGTTAATTTACAATGTTATTGTCCCATGTATTTTTCACATTTATCGCTGAAACTGTTATATTATATCTGTTTCATATATTCTATTTTACATTTATTTTAAAATTCTGCAAATTTGAAAATTTTAATCATAAAATATTAGTTTTTTTTTGTAATTATATGACAAGTTTGACATTTGATAATATTAATGCGAAGTTTTTTCGCAACGTTTTCTTCGGGAGTGAGATTTTTCTCAAGAATTGTAAATTGTTACTAAAGTTCGAATGGTTGCACTATAATTATTAATATAATTTGGCGAGCTTTTGCTAAACAATAATGCATTATTGACATGTCAACGGTACTTACCGAGCTGTTTCGTCCAGTAATATGGTATGTCATGTAAGAGATCCATGATGGACAATTGTACTGTGTCAATCTTATAAATTACTACTTTTGTTATACAACAAAATATCCGTTTAACTACTATTCGTGTCCTTATATTGCAGAGCTGCCGCACATGACGGTCGGAACCGATTGTGCGGAATCGTCTAGCACGCACAGTCATCTAGAACGCGTTTTCATTGTATTTATATCGTGAGCTACCTTGTACTTTGCACTTGATTTGGCATATAAAAGTTTTTCCTATAACGTGACCTCATGCCCTCGATACACGTGACATTATACAGGGTAATTCAGGGGGCACCCATACACTAGTTATTTTCTCAAAAATATGACGTTACAGTAAGTTAGAAAAAATTTTCATCACTAATGGGCGCGCATAGTAATCATTGGTGATGGTTCTATTTTTTGGGACAAACCAGAAGTAAGTGTAACTAGAATCACAGTTTTGAAATTTTAAATAGAAACATGGATCGAGTATGGTATCGTTGGATAGAATTTTGGGAAAGAAACAACTTCTATTAAAACTCAATTTAATTATTTCTTACGGATGTCGAGAAAAACGTTTGAATATGTGAACGCATGCAATAATTTACAAGAAGTTTCAAAACTGATCCCAGTTACACCTACTTACGGTTTGTCTCGAAAAATAAAACCATTACCAACTGATTACTTTAGGTGTTCATTAGTAATGAAGATTTGAATTTTTTTTCCTCACTTTCTGTGCCGTCACAGTTTTTGGAAAAACGGCTGGCCCGGGTGCTTTGAATCACACTGTATAACACGATGACAGACGTGTTAATTACAATCAACCGCAACAATACAATCTTAATTCCAATTAGCATGATAATTTATTAAAAACGACACTCAGTGGAATAATGAAAAAATGACATTTACTTTATATCTGTAACTTAAGATGTATCTTTCTGTGACTAAAGTTTTTTTTCGAAAATTGTAAATTGATGTTTAAATTTGAATTATTGCTCTATAATTTTAACAAGTAAAGTTAAAGGTGGGCCTTGAGAGTACAATGCAGTTAATATGTTTTTTAACGTTGGTTATTATATTATAAGTTAACGCTATAACAATCTTTAATTACTAATAAGATACATAATTATAAATTGAATGTTTAGGTTCTGCTTTAAGCCGCCATCAGCGATGTGGTAACAGTTAAATCAAAATAATCTGACGTTCTCTAGTGAGCAATAGATAAGCACTTCCAAGTTTAGTGGTCCAAAAATAATGTAATTTTTAGCCAGAAAATCCAAGTAAAATTTGACTAATGATTACAATTTGTAATATGGTTAAACAATGACAGTAAGAATTTTTAACAATAACAAAAAGAAGTAAAGTCCAGGCAGTTCAGAGAATGCGTGAATGAACATTGAACCTGGTAAAAAAAACATCGAAAAGTAATACGATTTATAAGCAGAGGTAGTCATTATAATTGGTAGTCATAATAATTATGTACCTTATTTGTAATTGAAGACTGTTATCAATGTTAACCTACGCATTGATAACTATAATACTTTCCAAGTCCACCTTTTATTTTACATGTTAATTTCATCATTAAGAGTTCTTAGTTGTTTATCTACTTATTTAATTTTATTTTAACAAAATTATAATTAGACGGTTTTTATACTGCATCATAATATGAACGATCATTATGCTGATTTATTAAGATTATTTGAAGCATCGGCGTTTCTAAACATTAGCCGACAGATCAACACAATTGACAAACAGTAGATGCCTCTCGATTTGAGAGACGTGGTAAACGATTTAACGAAAATTCGAATATGATCGGCGAACCGAGCATGATCAGGCAAAATTCTTTTTGTCTAACGACCATGCATTTAGACTAAAGTATTTAATTACTATAATTAATTTTCTTCTGACTTTATAAAATAATCTAAGTTTTTCTATTGCTGGAAGCAATTTCCAAACTTCTTTTTTTTAAATGCTGTATCTTTTAATGCTATTTTGTTTGAATCTCGACAATATCAACAAATATTTTCTCTTTCAGTTGTATTTTCATCTTAGGAAAGAAGAGAAAGTTACACACAGCCAGATCGAGATGACAGGGGAGTAGGAAACCACAACCATGCTACTTTTTTGTCAAAATCTGGTGAACAGAGAGCGGTTTGCGCGTTGTCATAATGCAGAGACCATCTAACAGTTTGTGACAAAGAACATGACTATAGTCTTTCCCGTCCTCTCCTTCTTGTTTTCCCGATCTAGCTTTATCTGTTTTCTTCTTGTCTCTCAAGATAAAAATTCAACAGAAATAGAAAAGATTTACCATCGAGATTTAAAATTGCAGTAGACACTAAACATCAAAAGACAGACAAGTTTGAAAATTACTTCCTACGATAAGAAAAATTCTTGGATGAATGTATCATATCCGAGAAAGAAATATTTTGAATTGAGATTAATTTTGGTCTACTTATATACTTTTAATACACTTGTGAAATGCTAAAACTTGTGCTTGTTTTGATACAATATATTACGGTATGCTTTCTAATATCGATGTATATAGCCATTTTATTTTTCCGCTTTTAAAACATCTTACGCTCCACTAAATATTATTCGACTAAAAATGTAACGATATAATATATGCACCTTATGTAATGTAGAACGAGACCCAATAAAACGCGTTAAGCGATGTATATTCATCACTTTTCAAATTTTTGCCTTTAATATATGTTAGCAGTATTATGTATTTTTAGAAGATTTTATATTAGTAGTTTCTGTAGAATATGTTTATGTGGAACAAAAGAAGATTTATTATTAAGAGGATTTTATGAAGAACAGACCGCCACATTAAGACATTTATGGAGTTGTACAATATTGTCTAACTCTAAATTGTGAGAAACGTGTGGTTGATATATGATCATATCGTTGAACCATATCATTGATTTGCATCCTCTTAATTGTCCTCTTAATCATCCTCGTTAATATTTCACATTTTTAATTACTCCTCTGATTATGTTGTAATAATCTGTACATAATCATTTTTCGGAAAAATGCAAGGAAAAATGTATACAATCAGTATATTTATAAATGTAATATATTGAGATATATTTAATAATTAAGAGAAGTTTAGTACTTTTCTATAATTTACTCTGTATCAATTTGTGTTACGTTTTATTATTAAAGGTAATGCAGGAATTAAGTCTTTGACTAAGTTTTACCATGAGAATAATGTATAAGTTGAATAAAAAGAGAAAAAAAATAATTGCCTGTCAATAGTATATATTTTTTTATCCGTAATTATACTCTATTGACTGTACTTTTTGTACTTTTGTAATTTTGTACTTTCAATTGCATTAAGTGAAAACAGAAGCTTTTTTATGAGCAAATCAGATATTTTACAAAATGAATAATACGTAACTGTAATAATTGCGAGGTAATGACTGAACCGATAAAAGATCTGTGATTAAATAAATATTTTAGTCATAAACTTTTAATTTTTAATAAGAGATATGTAATTAGCAACTTATCCTGTGAAGATCAAACTCGTATGAATAATTAATCACGCAATATTTCCATAAATCAATCTGCGGTAATATGTTCATACATTAACTACGCTCTCTTTTGTTCTATTTAAAATATATTATAGAACTTATGATTTATATATATATGATAACCAGTTTTTTATATAGCAAAGCTTGCATAGTAAAATAAAATACGACAATGCGATTAGTAGAAATTAGTCGAAATTTGTTGGTCTTCAATCTGAAAATTCAAATGCGGATTTGTAATATGCAATTTATATCTTATTTACTGGGGGCAAAAGTTATTCCGTGAAAGAGAGAGTGCCGGTTTTGCTTCTTTTAAACTCACTTTATCATAAAGAAGAAATTTATCTAATGTCATCCTGCCAGAGAATTTACGAAATTCTGTTACACATACGTATGTATATCAACGACGTTTATCAATGACGTAAGAATGACAGGAAAGAATGTTTATTTATTTAAGATCTATGCTAACATGCTTACCAGCCATTTCCGTCCGGCAGAATATATTAAAGAACTGTGACGTTAGATATACTATAAATTCGATTGTTGGCTTGACGACCGACCGTCATACATGAAATCATTCGGAATACAGTACGTCAATTGAATTTATAATCAGGCATTTGTTATGAAAATATAGTCATTTTCTTTGATTTATTTTATGTCAATCAAGACTTTAATGACCTACTCGATTTTGTATATGCATTTATTTTTTTTAAATTTATTTATATTTTATTATATTATATCAATCGAATCTTCAATGACGCACTCGATTTTGAGAATGCGCTTATTTTCCTTAATTTGTTTATATTTTACATCAATTGGATCTTCAATGATATACTCGATTTTATGAATGCGCTCTTTTCTTAATATATGTATACCAACTGCTTTGATACCCGGCACATTGTATCGATTCTTCTCTCTAATGTCATAACATTCAGTAATTGTGATTTGCTGACTAATAACGCTTCTATTTTATTCACAATAACGACACAGTTGTGGAAATAAAATGCAATTTGTAATTGTACACATGTAAGAAATATTAGATTGATAACACAATCACATTACTGTAAATTGTAAATGTTAAAAGACTGAAGCATCCACGATGGATGCTTCTGATTGTATCAATTACAGAAAAGTAGAAAATTTTTTTAATTAAAATTTTTTGTATCATACAAATTTCATACATGACGTACATATTTCACACATTACATGAAAATTAATAACAGTTTTGTAAAAGTAGCTTTTTAGTTATTGTCAAATATTTGCGAGAAATAAGACTGAATGACTATTGAACATTACAAAACTGCGGGTATAAATTCTATATTATAAAGCCATGCAATTTAATTAATGTCGAATTAATTGACCAAAATACAATGCATATTACTACTCTTTCAAAAGAACTAAGATCGTTGAACATTAACTAAAATTATATTTAATCTTTTCTTTTTACAACTTTTTTTCGAGAAATTATAAAATAAATATAAATTTGTTAACGGAATTAGATATTATTAAAAGAAGACCGATGAAGAACGATGTAATGAAATTTTCAGGATTTTGAACAGTTTAAAAATAATTAGTAATAGAATTTGAAATTTTTGTAATTTTGTAAAATTTGGATCGCTTTACCTACTATTCTCTTGAATTATGAATTGCTTCACGGTGACAATACTTTTCTGGACACACGGACTTCACGTGTGTCAGTAAATAATACGTTATACATCACGACAAAGTTCATTAATTGACATGCATCTCCATTTTATTGGCGATATACTTCGTAAAAAACTAGTGAATGAAACGCAAAGAGCATACGTTTTTATTTATTTATTTTTTTTTTAAAGCACTTGGGCACTTGGGCATTTAAATCTTATCAATAGTAGCAACAAATCTTATTTTTTTGTCGCGATAACACAACTTTAAAATAATTTGTACGCTTTTTAGAAGGGCTAATTGTACAATCGTTACTTCTATTTCCAATATATTATGAAATACGTATAATGTATTAATAAAGGAGTAATATCCACTAGCAGGTAGAAAAGCGAAAGCGTTATAAACCAATCACGACATCTGTATTTTTTGTTGAAGATTTTTAGAGAAAACTGCGCGCAATTTTCCTCGAGATAAATATGATAAATAAGCAATTGTCATCGCTCTTAAACATAATCAATGTATTACCATTGAGAAGCAGAATATAGCAGGAACTATAAATTCAACACTGAATTCAGTGAGATCTTGCTGAAAGTAATCTGATTATTAGTATATAGACTGTTTCACAATTAGTAATATTAGACAGCAGTGCCTGCGAACAGAAAGCTTGAAAGCAAAAAGTTATAATATATGATTCAGAATTTGAATAATAGTTGAATATGATTATATGATTGAATACATATAAGAGTTGAATATGTTTTATTCCACAGATATATGAAAGCTTTTCCCGAAATATAAAGAGCTTTAAAAGTTACATCTTGCATATATGTGAGATTACCACAGGTTTCACATTGTACGTCCACTGGCCATAATTAATAAGATATAAAACGGAAGAACATGGTACAAGATTATTATCTCTGTCTCTTTTTCTATAATATGAAGAGCACCATTCACGCATCGAGAATAAATGAAATAATCATTGATTCTTACTGATATACTGATTTATTCAACGAAATTATTACCGATTAGAAAACCTGACGGCTACTTGTGAATTTACAAGAAACTGTTCTTTGAGGTGAAAAATTGAAATAAACGAGAAAATATTCTTTGAGATTAAAAATTGAAACAATTAAATGATATGCACATATAATGAATAATAAAATACAATTTGATATATATACCATTTCATCAATGCAACTAATACTAGAGCATTTATAATGATCAAATTTTTTATTGATACACTATTCTATATTTATGGGGGTTAGGGTCCCGAATACAGAAATCTCGATTATGGAAAAAAAATTAGTAAAAATTAGTAAAAGTGACATTAAATGGAAAGGAAATATATGACAAGGAAACTACAAAAAGCGCATTTCTTATTTTTGACATCCTTTATTCTTTATTTAAAAATAATAATTTCAGTCAATTTGTAGAACTGCTAAAGATGCAAATGAAAAATTATTTATCTTTTTATTTGTTATTTTATCGAATTGTTATTTATTCTGCGAATAAACAAATTGCAAACATTGAATTGCGAATGAAGAACATGTAAATATTTGATGTTGACATTATTGTTCAGGGAAAAAAATACAAGAACTACAGCTAATATTACTGACATCAATTAATATCAGTATTATAAGATTAATATTATCGCGGATATCGATATTTAAACTAATCGAACTTTTAACAACATATAATTTTGCAAATATCCTGTTTCTCTTGATACATTTATGCCAAGCCTTTGTCCCCGGTACTTTATATGCGGTGAACTATGGAACCGTGCTAGTATACCGAGTGTCCAAAATATTTACATCTAGATTATTAATTGCGATTCGTTAATAGTAATCGTACTCGCGATAAGAATATAAATAATTATTTAAATACAATCGATAATTGCGAGCATGTATAAGAAATATAATATTGACTGATAGCGTAATTACACAATATCGTAAGTTAATACAGGGTGCGTGCGAAATCGTAGTATAAGCGAGAACAATATGATTTCTCGTACCAAAATAAGTCGAAATTGTAGGATACATTTTTTTTCGTACGAGACTTTATTTTCAAAATAATTGATTTTAAATATATATCAAGTACACGTGCACTTGATATACTATGTCTCGACTAACGGATGCTATATAGACTATTATTTCGTGTTTATTTGTAGACATCGACAATATTCTGATTTGTCTTCTATCACTCTCCTACTATCTTGCTTAACTATCAATTTATGCAGAGTTTGGTACATACGAAAAAAAATTATTCTATAATTTCATTTGACCTACGATTTCGTACGCACCCTGTATAAATGGTAAATATATGAAAAGAATAAAATATTTATGACATTGATATCATAATGATATTGACAGTGATATTGCAGTAATGCTATGATTCCGCGAAATCCATTGTGTAAATGTACTCGTATTAATGGAATTCTCAATAATCAACGTAAGTGCATTTGACAATCAAACCGGTCATTATAACTTTATCCATCTATCATTATCTATCGTAGCATTTTTAGCATGCGCTATTATTTTCTAATGTAATCATAAAAAAGAAAAATCGATTGGACAAATGTAAATATTGGTTTTACAGATATTTACGTTTTTAACACATGTAATTGGATATCTGTTTTTATTCTGACGAGAGATAATTACATTATTTAGCACTTATTGAAGACATCTATTAAATAAACTTATTAAATTAAAAATATGATTATTATGATATAATAATTGCAAACATATAATGTACATTTTATTGACAGTTTATATGAATATTTATATGAATTTATATCCCGATTATGCCGTAGTATATGCCTGTCGTTATATTAATTATTTTAATGAATATTGTTACAGCCATATGCTCTCGTTGTTTATTAATTTTGCTAATTGTTATATTAATGTTGCTAATTATTAGATGGATTCACGTGATTATCTCTGTCTCTTCTCTTATAATATGAAGAGCACCATTCACGCATTTTTTATTAATTTAGTCGTAACGCATTACGATTCGTATAATGCACTGCGTGATTTGTAGCAACGTTCGGGTGCGTACATACATACACTAAATAGTAATGCGATGTATGACGATAATACAAGCATCGCGCACTGCGAACTCGAATAGCTATTATGTTATACTTCGTTACAGCATCACTTCGCGACCCGCGTGCTGGACCGGGCGCTGGCACTGTGTCGCGACGGTAATAAGCTTCTCGTTTATTCGGTCATGCGTTCAGCGTGTGTGCACATGCACTCCAACGTTGCTTTCTGCATTTAAGTGCCAAATAAACGCGTGAAATAATCCCCCATTCTCGGATGTGGACTCGTTGATATTAAATTCATCATTCTCGCGTTCCTTCCTTCATGCATAGAACTCGCGGCGTACGTCTTCGGCGCGCGAGTGCCGCGTAGCCCTCTCATGGAATCTTTAATGATACCGCTAAACATCGCAGGGAGAGAGAGCCACTCTAATTATATTAACAATAAATAGTACATAACGGAACGCTCTTTCTCTTTCTCTTCTCTCCTCTTCTCTCTTTCTCTCGCTTTCGCTCTGTTTCTCTATCTCTCTCTCTCTTCCTCTCTGGCTCGACGACGTCGTTATACGCGGGCTTTGTAATAATCCGCTTGGCGGAAGCTCGGAGTTTATACTCTGCAGTACGCGTATGCGCTTTACCGATGCCCTCCACCAGCCCGCGTGCATTTCGCTACTTTATACGCATATAAGTGGGAGATAACAAACGATGGGTTGAGTCCATGCCATTATTCTGTATCGCGATTTTGCTATCTATGTATATTATTCATCATTTGTTATTCCCATTGTCTCCTTTTGCGTCGCCACTGCAATTTTTTCTCGGCAAAATATAAGATAGAAAGCAGCATTTTAATTTTTCAAACTGTCATAAAAAGAAATTCTTGAAGAAATTGAATGAGTTAATAAGATCTATGTATCATATGGTGACGAACAGCTAATCATGTTTCTACTATATATTTTATCAATGTATTCAATATCTTTCATGTCGAAATTGAAGATTGTTTCTGATCGATATATTGAATAAGGCAAGTAAACGTAAAAATGAAATTTTGAAGATTCGAATATTTTTTTAAAAGTATATCTTTTTAAGGATAGGGTAACTCCGGTATTTACACCGCGCAGAGTTTTACGCCGCAGATGTCAAAAAAAATAAAAGGAATGAAGGTACTTGCTCGCAATTATTCGTTATGTGCCTTTATGCCATATTAGTATTGTGTTGTAATTTCAGTTCTTTACTGTTAATATTAACAAAACTGTCGTGAGTTGAATCGATTTTTCACCGTAGTAAGAAGCGCGATCTTGTGTTACAATCTACGTAAAATGATTACTGTATAAGGAATATAAAAGGTTTAATGGTTATTTCATCATACATTATGTGTAGAGGGATAGTAAATGATGGAATACAGCAAAATACAAGTGCATAGCTCTTGTATTTTTTGTTTAACTTAATATCTTGTATATCTCTCCTGTTTAGGATATACGGCAAGTTAGCATGGGGAATTTATGTCATAGTACAGACACTTTGTAAAACTCGAAATCTCCTGTTTTTTTTCTTCTTTTTTTGGATCGTATAACAATAATCTTTAATGCATCTATCGCTCTTCTATTTTCTTTTAAAAATTTTTCAGTTTTATAAATTTGTTTATTATTCTTACATCTTAATAAACTTCTTACACACATTTTATAACTTATTATGACATTTTATTGTCTTATTTATAAACCCCTCTGGAATACATGGCAAAAATGCAAGAGAGTTTCTAAAAGTTTTTTTTTATTAAATACAAAGAATGAATATTTTATATTTCTATTTTTTTATAGTAGTAAACAGTATAAAGTTTTTATTGGTATAATTTATTTGCCGTAAACATAGTAAATAGTATTCGATAAATTAAGTTTCCTTTAGCTGCGGCGTATATACCGGAGTTACCGGTATATGTATATCTTAGTGTTACTTGTTTTTAGCAATCTGACATTTTACAGTTATATAGTTTTTGAACATTTTCATGCACTTGATATATCTTTTTATTTTCATGAAATTTTTTCTGGAAAACCGATTCTATGAAATGTTCTTTCTCTCTTCCATTCTCTTCAGTAGTAACATGATTGCAAAGAAACGTTAGATCCTTTCATATTTCAAAGGCTTATCGAAACCCTTCTGAGATAATATTTCGAGAAGTCTTTCGATCTTTTCTTCATTGTCTTTTTATTATAAGAGCTATGACTAAAGTAAACTATCAACGAGATCTTTCTTTTTGTTACAGAACAGTCGAAGTTATAATATTGAACTGCGTAACAAACTATTAATTCTCATGAAAATATCTATAGAATATCCTGTAAAGAGCCGACTTGATCCGCATGGCCATTTAAACTTATTAAATCTACGGACTCGGGAAGAGGGGAGAAATAATAATATAATGAATAGTTGAAAAAAGGACAAATTTTTAAATTTAAATGTAATAAAAAACTTTATTAAAGTAGAGAATAAAAAATAAAGTGAGATTTGTTGATCTCTGATGTTATTAACAAATTAATAAAAATCTAAATAAATTTGATGTTGGGAAAAAGCAAAATAATTCTACAAAACTAAATTTATGGATCGTAAAAAGAAATTTATTTTATTTACGAATTAAAAGTTAGTTTCACAAAAATCAAAACATATTAAGCACTGCAAATAAAATTAATCGATAGAACTACTTTTACAAATAAAATTTTTGATGATAATGAAAACGATATGTGCGTAAAAACACGCTTTTATATTGAATAATTTACAAATTATTATTATTTATTATCTATTTTATTGGAATCATATTATGAATATTTATTATTTTTCATTATTTATCAATTCATCTTTTAACTGTCGACGTTTACGTCGAATTTAACCGAGAAAAGTAACTAGAAGTTCTTTTGCCATGTATACTTTTGAGATAACTACCAAGACGATAACGAAAACTTTGCTACTAAGGAGCAACTCAAACTGCGACCGGAAAAGTTGCTACGATGTTGCCGGAAGAATGTATTTAGCATGGCTAATCGAGTTCTTCCGTAATCGATCGCGAGATAAGCAGTTCAGAGCCTCACCAACGCAAAATAACAGATTCGTATGCTACCCTTTTTCTACCGTTTTTAAAAAAGCATTTTATTTTATAAATGCTGATTATACCATCCATGGCCATATTTTTATAAATATTGATTTTATTATTATCCACGATAATAAGAACCTAAAATGCAGTTAACGGAAGTAATTAATTAAACGTTTTAGAAATCACACAATAATATAAAAAAATTCTTTTATCACTGCACGTATTTCAGATGTACTTTCTGGATTCGGAGAAATACTCTTACCACTAAACCATTCAGACTCCGGCAATTGCCCGGGAAGCGAGTTGAAAGACTCGAGTTCGATTTCCGGTTCAATCGCCCGTGCATTGAAATTTTTCTCTATCACATGTTTATCAAGTTTCTTTTTAAGGTTTTGCTCGCGAGAATAATTAAAAGAAATTGATATTTCTTTACCAGTTTGTTTGTTTTTCTTGTCTTGCCCTCTAAATCTCTCTAGTCGCGGCGAGAACACTGCTCTCGAACGTAATTTACACCACCGGGGAGTCGGTCGGGCGCGTCGTCGTCGTGTATCGATGCGGGTTCCGATGGCTGTCGCCGACAAGCCCGTTTACGTCCTCGAGATTGCACGAGTCGGATTTTCCTCTCGCAGGTCGTTTTTCGCCTGTGCACATCGGACGTGCTGCTTTTTTAAGGTGACCTGACCCTCTTTTTTTTATTCTTTTTGCGAATCGCCAGGTAGAAAAAGAGGTCGTCCGGTAGATTGAGCTTGCCCGCGTTTCAACGTGAACACCCATATTCCTCGCCAGCTTGGCGTTGTTTGTAGCGTGAATCGCGTGCACGGGATATCGGGCGGTGCAGATGTTTGGCGAACGGCGAGTGACTTCTAAAGATTGAAATAAGTTTCTCGGGTATCGAGGTTTAATTGAACATCATGTCTTTTTCAGGAGTTTCGACATTAAATGCTACGTCAACTGTCTTTCGAGGATCTGATAAAATACAAAGCGCTGAAAATTATTTGGAAATCGAAAGTAGTCGAATTTCTTTTGGCTTCTTATTCTCTCAGATACCTGAACAAAAACAAGATTGTTGCTATTCGTCGCCCAAACGTATATCTTACCTATTTCAGCAATATGAGGGAATAATTATGTAGTCATTACATTTATGTTTCTAATATAATATCTTGAATTTAGCTCGTATTGTTGACCCATCATTTCCCCATATTGCTTTGCATAAAACGAGCCTGATACTTCAATAATCATCTATCTCATATTTATGCCAATATTTTCGAAATTAATGTCATCAGTGCGCGATCGAACGGCCGATCGTGATTCGCGACGCGCTCTATTTACGGGACACCCGGGGACGGCCGTGCAATTTCGTCGATATACTTACGTCGTTGCCGCAATGAAGTTTTCCTTGCGAGATTTAGTTACCGGCGCAATATTAACAGGACGGTTTTCCCGTCACGGAAGCGATGCGGCGCGGTGCGGCGCGGCATGACAGAATGGCAGAAGCACGGAAGAAAAGGCGGAATTCCGGTGCGAGCCGGAATCCGGCGATAATTTGTCGGGGATTACCATCGTCGTCCGACGGCGCGTGAAATAATAGTATGCTCATAGTTTAATATGAAATAAATCCAGGTGCACACATACCCCACATACTCACACACTCCTGCATACTCTCTCTTTTTCTTTCTGCGACGTATCGGCAAGGAAAGATAATATAGGTACCAGCGCGGCGTGGCAGAATCCCCGGCGTGATTCGCATAATATTACGATTTAATATGTTTTAATATGTTTTTGTTAAGCTCGAGCGGGTTATGTAGATAACGTAATTCGCGATTGCAGCCGGAAATGCTACAACGAAGCTATTACTCACGTTTTTCTTGAAAAGCGATGACCGGATAGGTAGAGTTAAAGATGTAATAAGCGGTGGACACAAAGTTCCTGAAACTTATTATGAGAAGCGCAAATTTAACTTTATCTATAGAATTATATTTGTGTTCGTTATTGCGTATCTATATTATAATGACAAATTCAGTTAACGAGCTCGTACAACGATAAGCTGAGTTTTGATATCAGCATACAATTTATTTGAAATGCTCTGTACAGATATGAATTTATAAGGGTAAGACCATTTACTTTAGAGTAATTATTAATTAGCTTGTAACTCCTTGATAATAAAATTAATTGATAAAAAGCAACTAGCACAGTAACAACTGTGCCGCAATCAACACGTAGAACTACGTCTACGCTACTAATTATTTATTAAATCCATTCATCCATTCATTTATTTATTTATTAAATTACAAAAATATTTAACTTACATCGAGAGCTTTCAAAAACCATATAATAAAGTATATTTTTCTTTAATACTTTTCAAGAAGGTTTAAAAAATCGGTATCGAAAAATTAACCCCGAAAACATTTAGCTTACTTCAAAAGCTTTTCAAAAATATATAATAAAGTATATTTTTCTTTAATACTTTTCGAGAAAAAAAACCGGTTTCCAAAAAGATCGGTAACAAAAAATAGTACACTTTATAATAGCACTCCCCGGGAAATTCTACTTCTACTTCATGTATAATTTTTTGAGATTTAATCATATATTTCCCGAAAAATTGGAAAAATTAAAAAAACCGGTTTCCAAAAAGATTGGTAACAAAAACTGAACACATCATGACGCTTCCCGTAAAATTCTACCCCTACTTCATATACAATTCTTTAAGATTCGATCACGGAGAAAATTTTTCTCGAAAATATAAGTATACACAAACAAAGTAAATACCATACTAATCTTGCATGGCTAGGATATAGTCATAATATGCTAAAGATTTCAAGAAAGTATAGGAAAATTTAGAGAGCAAAGAATAAAACTATACGCAGAAGTAAATATTTCCATCAAGTATGGGACTTTCGAGAGCGCGTTTTACTATGTTAATTTAAAGACGGATGATTCAACTTATATCTATATCTTGTCCGATTGTATCTTATGAACAAAAAAACGAGACGTCTGTTGCAAATGTCAAAAACATAAGTTACCGTTATAGGCTGTGGCGGTCAGCTGTTCGCCACGAGCGAACTTCAGAACGCTGTAAGAACCCTGCCGAGCTGCCCTAGATAAAAGGTCGATGTTGAATCTTAATCACGCGAGAATATACCGGCAATGCGCCGCGTAGCGGGCGCGAGCCGAATCCTCTCGCCGCGTGAGCCGAACCCTCTCGCCGCGCGTGCCCGCGTTGCCGCTCGCGCCGCGCGCCTTCCGTCGTCCACGATCGCGGTTACTATCGCATTTCTATGAAGAACATAGACTATTGCCAGATACGCAACGAATATTTCTATACAGTTCACAGTAGGTACCACCCTAGATTATATTTTTCCTATACTGTCTTAAAAAACAACGCTCAATCCAAGACATCTGTGAAGCTAGCAATTCAAGCTACAACGTCGATTATACACATACTAGTATGGGACTTTTTTTACTGTTCTCATATTTCTTTGTTAGTATGGCAAATTTATTTACCTTTAGGTTACAAGATGTATCTGATCAAACTATTACTTTTCTATTGTCATATATTAATTTCCGGTTGAATACGCGTATATCTTACCGGTACGTAGCAAATCTGGTAAATTTTATTATGAGTATTCTACATTATTCGAGAAAAATTTTCTGCGTGATCAATTAATTCCCGAAAAATTGAAAAAATTTCGGTACCGGCTTCCAAAAAGATCGGTAACGAAAAATTATACACTTTATAGCACTCCCCGGAAAATTCTACCCCTGTTTGATCTATAATTCTTTAAGATTCGATCAATTATTTTCCAAAAAATTAAAAAAATTATAAAAACCGGTTTCCAGAAAATCGATAACAAAAAATTAACCCCGAAAACATTTAGCTTACATCGAGAGCTTTTCAAAACTATATAATAAAGTAAATTTTTTTAAATACTTTTCGAGAAAAAGAAAACGTTGCATGAAAACGTTGCAAGAAAACGTTGCAAGAAAACGTTGCAGTCGTGCCGCCCAAATTTCCCCATACCCCCCGAGAAAGACGTAGTTCTACGTCAAAACACGCGCAATCTCAAGAGAGGGCTTCTTCGAGATTAGGGTCTAAATTACGACTCAGGGTCGAGAGAAGAAGTCTGGTAAAGCCATCAAAAGTGGGAAAAGAGCCCGTAGGTTCGGTCCTCGGCAAAAGGAGGAGCGAAACTGCATCACGGGCGAGCCGGGAGAACGACCGAAACAGTGGCCTCGAATCGTCCGCGCGAAGGAGGACGAACAGGGGTTGTGGCGTTTGCGCCGGCGGTCGTTGAGGAAAGGGTGCGTTGAGGAAAGGGGGGTGACCTGGCCCAAGTGGTAGGGATGTAAGTGTAGGTGGTGGTGTACAACGAGTGGGGGTGGATAGGGAAAAGGCGTGGAATTGGTGGAGGCAGTCAGTGGCTCGCCGCGCGCCACAACGACGGCCGGGCATCGGCGTTGACTCTTTCCACTTGCCGAGCGTGTCGTCCGATCGCCCGAAAGATCGATCCTTTTCCACTTGTTCCGCCGCCGCCGGTGATCTCATCGCCGCGTACATAGAGACCGTTTCTGCCATAGCGAAAACAAGGATTCGTCACCCTTCCGTATCTCACTTACGCGTTCCGGAGTGTCCTTTTTTTTAAATGTGCTTCGTGGTACACAGTTTGTTAATTAAGTTGAACAAGGATTTCTGAGTGACCTCGATACAGGAATGATAATCCAATCGTGTGACATGAATAAAGATCGAGCACTGCAAATATCTTATCTATAGGACTTCTCGACCTCGATAAGAAGCAGATCTCGTTCAAGTTTTGCCCAGTTTTGTCGCCTTGATCGAGCGACGATCTTCGTTCAGCCGAGTGTGCTGGAGAGTCGCTCTTGATGTTGCACCCCGTGATCAGTGAAGATTCATCTCGTGTGTGCTGAATTTTGTGCTTGATGCGATTTCGACGGATGGACGTAATTGAAACGGGGTGGTACTTTTTTTGCGTAAACTTGCGTTGCTTCTGAAATTAACTTTTTCCGAAGTTAACGCGTGAAATTATTAAGACGAGATATCCTTGAAAGCAGATAGGATTTTACATAACGACGAAATATTAAGCGATATTAATTCTGCTACTCAAGCAAATAATTTATTATCTATTTGAATCGTAATGAAAGCTTGCACGCAAAAAAATATCTCATCTCGCTCGCGAGTGAATTTACATGTGCGGAAAATTCTTCCGGAAGTTTTTCTTCACGGTTCTATCCTCGATCATATAGATCCGCATTCTCGCTGAGCGGTTCTTTGAATTTCGGGACTCGATACACGGCGGGCCGAATTAACTGTAGTGATGACAGTGCGAAAATAAGGGAGTGTCCGAGTGGAATTTTTATTCGTATGCGACACCCCGCGCCTGGATAACGAGCGCAGGGGTGCTGATTTCCTCGCCGATAATTGGCGTACGTGAAACGTGTGTGACACGATAAAACGCCAAAAGGAAGGTAACGTAAACGGAAGCGAAGCGCGTGAGAGGAGAATTTTTCCTTCGTTGCATCGGTTTATCCCACACGGTTTTTGCATGTGTGAAACGCCGAGTCACTGAAGCTGCTGGCAATTGCTCTGAAATGAGAAATGAGAAATCAGATATTGACACGACATATAAATCGAAATACGAAAATCTACAATTGAAGTATGTTCGTGGACGATCATCATGCTTTTCAAATCGAAAGAAATCCTGTCTTGTAAATGCTATATGATTTAATTGCTAGAGGATGTAAGAGGCAATTACACATCGTGTATCTCAGTGCTCTTCTAAAAAGCACTTTCCTATAAGAATGTAAAATATTTTTTATAAGTATTCTCTTATTAAATATAAAATAAAAATATACTAGTAAAAGAGAGATGAGATATATAAATAAAAAATGTAGCGGATGGAAATAATAATATGAAATTAAAATAACATCTTATAATTTTGCTTGGCAATTGCTATTCAGCAATTCAAGGCAATTAATAAATTAATATTTGCTTCTCATTGCGCATAATCACAACCTGGGATTCAATTTGTATAAACAAGTTAGCATTATGCAATACAAATAGTAATTTAATATAGGTATAACGATTCCACAGAGAATCTCCAAGCTATGCAAAAATTAATAGAGCGCAATTACATTTCGTATAACTGTTCGATATATTTTAGTCGAGTCATACAGATCTCTCGTCGCAATTTTATTTTCGATTAACGTGACCGAGTTGCATCTGTTGCTCCGCGATTGCCGTAGTAATGATTCTCTGGTAAAGTACATTCGGAGTTCTCATCCCAGTCGCATTAAATTCAACCGACTTGTTTTAACCGACTTGTTTAATAATCGGATTAGAAACGAAACTCTTGACTAATAAACACGCGTGCAATAATTATGCGATTTCGCGCTCGGAGTCGGGAATATATCGCGCATTCCCGCCGCGAATCATTATTCCCACATTGCTCTTTACGCGCCACCGTTTTATTTACGGCATATCCAGAAGAAAAGGAGAAGGAAGAAGAAGAAGTTGTTACTTCCGGACGTAAAACTGTTGCACCACGAGCGTAATGGAACTGCGACTGCGCGCGCGGACTATGTCGCCTCTCACCGGGAACAAGTCGGAGCCCGCGTCGAAAGTTAAGCGAATTCCCGGAACATCGTAACGAGAAAACAGACGGAGCGTGAGCAAGAAACCGTCGCGCGTCGTCCCTTTGTTTTCGCGGTTCGTACGAAATGTCGCGCGGGCCATTGTTGCGGCGGGTGGAAAAGCCGTCGACGAAGCTCGAAGTATTTTCATCGAAAGCGGAACTCCATAAAAGACGACGCCGGCTCTCCTCGTTGGAATATTTATTCTCTTGTTGCAGGTGTAAATCTTTCTCTCTTTTTCTTTCTCTTTCGCGAACGGCGGTAACAGCCAGTAAAGTTTTCAGCAATTTACGGGATACAAATTGTTGAGAAACGAGAAGAAGAGTGGTTTTACATCTTTATCCAATTAGTATTACAGGAGGCTAATTGTTTGCGATTTTAGTATTATAATATGAATAATTACAGAATGCGGCGATTATGTGTCGCGGCAATTCCCATGTCGCATTTCTACCTAACGTTACACGGCTCTCTCGTGTAATATATTAGCGCTATTTTAGGGAATCATTGCTTGGATGTAAAACGTAGAAAATGTCGTTGCATTTCGACGGGAAATTCCTTTGGCGTATCCAGTAATAAAGCTCGTAATAAATGTCCGTAGTGAGCAAACCGAGGTAAAGACAAACGAAGCTTTTCCACGTTCAATAAAACTAAAGTAGCGCGGCGATAAACGTCCAATAATCCCGTCTTTTCTCAGTCGTAATAAAGCGGGCCGTTCGGGAAAAGCGCGTTGGCATTTATGAAAAACGCCGTCGTCGGTACTCTTTCGGCGCAAAAAGAATGAGAGGAGCGGGAGATCGGGGAGGGGGGGGAGGTATGAAAAAAAAAGAGATGACGATTTCTCTTACTTGCCGTCATTTTCCCTGCTTGATATTATTCGGGAGTCTCGTCACGCGTGCGATCGAACGAACATAACGTGTTCGATGAACACAATTGGTCGGTGTAACGATTTTTATGGCCAACTCTCGGAAGAACGATCAGCCAAATAAATTGCTGGCATGCGTGATAAAAAAAAGCGTCTGCCATACAGATGGCGGGGAAATGGGAATAGAAAAAAAGGGACGACCGGGATAGCAGTGGGATAGCAGAAGCCCAACGGAGGCGACGGCGGGGCGGGGTGGAGAGAGGGCGGAGAGATATCGCAGTTTGGGGCAAGTTTGGTAAAGTGACGGGCGATATTACGGGGCGGGCGTGAAAAACGAGCGGGATATAAAAAAAATATCATCCCTGGTCCCTTTGTCCGCCCCCACGATCGAGGTCGGCGGGTCAACCACTTGATAAAAGCGAGAAGAAAAAAAAAAGGAGAAATGCCGAGCCTGTTACGCCGCTCTAATTACACTGGTGGACACGGGGCACACGGGCCGATGCGACAACAGACGATCGAAGTCACGACGCGATAATGACAACAATAGTGGCTTAACAACGAGTCGAGAGATTTGTGAAAATTGAATTGCGTAAAATCCGCAGCCGGAATTCGATGAAACGTATTTGAAGCCGACTTATCGCGTGCTGAACGTTGCTTACCGATATAATATTAATGATGTTATATCGGTATACGACAACTATACGTTTATCCGTCCTGTATATATGACGTCCGCCGAACGACGCACAGCGGAAGAATTTTCAGCCTGATATGCACGGTGCACGGTACATCTATATATATAATTAAACTAATTGCGCGGCGCCAGCAGCACTTTGCTTCATTATAGCGTTATGTATAGTGGATGATTCTGACCGATCATACATCCGCGCTCAATCGAATATTGCTTTTATGACATTTGTTGTGCTAATTCGTTGCGTTTCTCGAATTACCACAGTTTATCCTCCGACCTATATATCCGTAAACAAATGCATATATATAATTTTATATCGGTGCGCGCAAAAGCAAATGTTAAATATCCAATAGTCCGATCAATGTTCCGTCAATATCCCAACTAAAATATTTTAACTAAATGCAGTGGTAATATGAGTTTTGTATTTCGATGACACTATAGATTATAAAAAATGCTTGCAAAACATTTTTAACGATTATTTTTGTAACTGTCAAAATACAGAATACCTATAGATAATAAATAATGTAGAATATATTGTTTCTCTTGTTTGTCAAATCTATATTAAATATAGAATGTTATCTCGAATTGATCACTTTCATAATGATTTAGTAAATAAAGAGACAGTAATGGGAATATTAATTCGATTCTATCCAATCATCGAGTTGAATTAAAGGTATTAGCGGAAAATGTCCATCTAACAAGCTACGATTAGACCTCCTTTCCGCATCCTGTTGCGACGTCTTTCGAATTGGGTCTCGTTATCCCACGCTTCAATATCTTGCAGTTGGCTGATACAAATACATACGTATTTGTGCGGCTGCGCGGCTTGAAACTAATTCCGTGTTCGTGGGTTTGCCACAAACGTGCCAATTCGTACAGGAACTGATATTCGGATATGCAAATCGCCAATCGGTCGCCGATTCTTGCTTGAAAATCGGCAAGTAGCGCGAATTCGAGCAGCGCTTTGTACCTCGTCGAATATTCTCGTCGATGTGTTTGCATACGAGCGTGAAGCATATATACATATATACTATGTATCTCACCCATTCACTCTCTCTCCCCCTCCCTTCTTTTTTTCTCACTCCACTCACTCTTTGTCAACACAAGAGCATCGGAGTGGTTCGAATTCAACCGCTTGTGAAATGCAATGAATTACAAAAAAGCTTGTGCCTCGCTGGTTTTGTAATTCGCCAAACATCTCTCTCTCTCTCTCTCTTTCTCTCTTTAACGCGGCTTGGTTTCGAATAGCGAGAAAAAAAGTAATGCATGTAAATTAAACTAAGAAATCTACATTTCTCTCGTGCTCGACTGTGCGCGACTCAAGAGAACTGCGATACGTATGTTACGGTTCAGGACGTCTTTACGTTAATGATATATTGTGGGGCAAGTCTAAAGTTTCTCAACCCCTTTGAAAAGCTCTTTCTTATCCGGTCGTTCACTCTCTGTATTACGACACCGCGCCGCGCATATAACACAATAATCTCCCGCAATGGGGAACGAGATCTGTCAGAGTCGAGAATGTACCGGAGATTGAACCGCGCTCGAATGAAGCCCGTTCTCGCGCGAGGTTTATTCAACAAACAACCAATCAGGATGCCCCCCACTCCCGGCGAACGATTTAAAAAGTTAATCCGTCAAAAGCAATTTCGTTTTTCTGTTCCTGTCACAACGCGCTATCGTCCGCTGCTCTTCGTAAACTTTCAATCGATTCCGCGCACCGCGCACCGTGCCGGAGTAAGCTAAATATTTATCAACGTGGCGGACGGAAAATGCGTTATTTAAATGCGGCGTTGCCTAAACGGATTGGCTGTGCGGCATCGACGTGTACGCGTGTTCTAGCGCGTACATGAGCGGTGTCGCGCGCCCGGAAACGTTCCATGTCCGCGAAGTATCCATGCCGCGCGTCACGTTGAATTCGTCGTAAATTGAAAAACCGGATCAATCTGGCTATTGAATGAAAAAAAAAACTGTTAAAACTAACAATTAAAAACTGTTGGAACTATTAAAAGGGATGAGGTATCGTTTGCAGCTATTTGTAAACAGACATGGTGATTCATTTTAAGCCGCTTCTAGTGGAAGGCTTAGAATCCTTTATAATCGACTTTGTCGTTGAAGATATCCGCAGAGACACCCGAACGAGAGGGTTGCAAGAGGAGTGCACGGGAGGAAAAGCGCGGGGATAAATTTGTAAAGTTAATCGACAAATTTCACGAGCAACGAGACCGGGATTTGCAAATTTGAACCGCTCGAGTTTCACGAGGATCGTAATTATTCTTGCTGGAGCGTCAAGACTGATTACAATAGCCCCATGGTGGCTCTAATTCAACTGGATCTCCTTGAAGAGAATACCGTCCCGGGAATGACAGCCCGTCCGCCGCTAATTTCGTAACATCCCCCCGTTAAATTATTCCATTTTGCGTTGTTATGTGTTTCGTTGTTCCGTGACCCTTTGAGAAGGTAAACTAACGTCGCGATAAAATAAAAGTCGAAATAAAAGTTGTAACTTCTTGTGACGCGACGTTTGTGCATTCCCGGCATTGTTGACTCCGGGACACGGACGGAATTATTTAAATCGAATTCGGGCGACATTTCTCAAGCGGAGCGATCCTTTCCTCGTTGTAAATTTCTGGCGAATAATATATGTGTGCCGTGCCAACGGAATATTCAACGTTACGGAAGTGAGGGAGATCGGAACTTTCGTCATATCCTCCCGAGCTGCAACTTACGGAGCGGGCGAGACGTGGGCCGGAAAAATCTTTGGGAACATGAAGAAAGAGGGAGCGGCGGCCGGGAAGGAACGGCACACCGGGGGGGGGGGCGAGTCAGTGGGGCCAGGGGAATAACGAGAAGCGAGGAAACATGGAATGGAGATGAAAGAACCGAATGAAAAAGAGTGTCTCGTGCACTCCAGAGACAACCGAGGAAGAAAGATGTCTCCGGCATGCTCGAGCGGCGACGACGGTGACGGCTAACCCGGGACTTTTAAATTCCACGAGCTTCCGCAGGAATTGCGCCGAATGCTAGAAGGATACGCGAATACTCGTTCGTCATTTTTGGCTTCCGCAGGAAAGTCGGTTTTAATTAAATGTTTGCGGTCCGGCATGGGACGTCGCCGCGCGAATTACCGCGCGTGGGTGCCCTCGTTGCGCAAACGACGGATGAATATGCGACGGAAATTTTCCCGGTGATATTTGAAAGCGCGCATGCAGAGATCCAAGGATACACAGACGGTCCCAGAAGTCATTTGCCTCAGCGGTAGATCTTGCGACATATTCAAAGATGAATTAAACGTGCCATGTATAAGAGCTAAATAGATTCTGCTCGCTGTAGTCGTAATATTATCCTGAGAATAATAATATAATAATATTAGATATTTATCTGACTGTACATACGTAGACGATTCTATATCGATATTCTAGAATGATGACAATCAATCCTAAATCTTTTGGGAAGTTTATAAATGGATGAATTCCCTCCAGTCTTCGCGCGAATTCTTTAAATCATAAAGCAACGTTCGTCGTTCGTGTTTCCAGATACCTAGGCCTTCGATGGATTGGTTGCTCAATGAATTGCGGAAAGACATCTTATTTGGGCAGAACCAGAGTTTACCCGACGGTAATCACGGATTCTGTTTTTGTAATTTCTTTCAGCTTGGCGTTTTCACCACGGATAGACGCGGTCGGTATTCCTTCCGCTCGGACGACAGGCGATGACCCCGGTGACGACGTTCCTAGAAATGTATGGTAACCGCATACGTCGTACAAGCTGGGGACGGGTTACTATCTCGGAAGCAAGAATTCGCCGGCAGATTTGTTTGCGGATCTAATTTGTGATTTAGATCGCGGAAGATATTTATGACCTGCGGCCCGTCGATATTCCTCGGGACACCTCGTTCTCGTATTTGCATGTCGGGATGAATAAATACGAGGGCGGGTTCGAATAGAAGCGCCACGAATAACTGGCCGTTCTCCTTCGCCGCGCGCTGCCGCAGCTGAATCCCTGGCGCAGGGATAAAGATACGCGAGGTTCGACGAAGGAAATTAAATCTACGGAGCGTAAGAAGTTATATGCGTGGCATTTGCCAATTTTAGCAAAAAGACAGAAGTGAAAATTAAATCCAGATACAGCCAGGTGCTCGAACATATTTAGATTTATTAATATTACTACCTTTTTATAGGAAGGTCTTCACCATTTTTATACATGTTTCTAAACTAACGAGTGCTATTTTTGCGCACGTTTTGTTAACTTTAAGTCTGTATTCGCCAATTTGAAATGAACCTCAATCGAGATCGAATAGCAGCGCGTCAATGTCAAGTGAAAATATGGAGACGCCTCGAAACTCCGTTTCCGAAGTAAGGCAGGCTTACACCTTTTTTTAAGGGAAAACTTCTTCCTCTTTAATGTTACAAGTCTCTGCTGCCTCGAGTTTTGAAAGTTCATTGCCTCCGCCCGTCTTGTTTCATGTCAGGGCTACCGAGATTGCAACCGAGAAGGAGGCGAGCTGTAAAGCCAAGTGGAAGTTTAATAACATTTCTATAAAACATACTTTACTCGAGAAAGTTTGTAATAATATTTACCGCGCGTTGCAGCTTAATTTATGTCGCATGTAGATCATCATTGGGTTCCTTAGGCGTTTCGTCGAAGCTCGTTAAGAAACTCCGAGCTTATTTTTTAATCGATCACAATGAACAAAGCACAGAGCTAAAACGCACGTCAATTCATTACGGCAATCATATATACGTGCCTTAACATTTTAATTACAGTTTGCTAAATTTCTAGTAAATTTTTTGTTGACCTCGCTGATTCACGATCAGTAGTATATGGCGATGAAATCAACGGGCGAACAGATTCAATTGCAATCGGAGGAACATTCGTTGCTTTCCTTTTCTCTCTTTCTTTTTTTAAACGGTTAACCGCAGCCGACGATAGTTTTATCGTCGCACGTTATTCCGGTTGAAATGCCACGCCGCGCCTCCGTGTTGGATACACCTCGGTTTTTATTGAACAAAATCCATATCGGCGTCGCGCGGCGCGTACGGAACCGACACGTCCCCCGGGGTCCGCCGGGGCCCCGCATACCTGCCTGCCTAATGGCCAAGCAGCGCCAGTTTCTGGTGTGTTTCAGCGACAGGTATCAGCCGCGGGCAATGTCGGATCGGGCGCAGTGTCGGATCGTGTTCGACAACGAGCAGTGATCCGGGTCTAATCTCTCTCCGGTCCGATACGTCGTGGAACGCGGCGGTGGCAAGTTTGCGAAGTGTTTCGCGTTATCGCCCGTAAGCTGGGACGGTTTTACGCTATAGCAATGTACATATAGCACGTCCAATACGTCACGAATCCTCGTATTTTCATTACGCAGAAAAATTCGACACAACGAAAGCTTTCGTGAGCCTATTTTGCATCACACGCAGGATAATAATGTTTGACACTTTAAAATCGCACATTCAACGTAATATCGTTGATCGGGAGCGTTTAATCGAGTCTACCGAGCGTTGCAATATCTAATATGGATCGTGCCGATGGAACTGGGACGCTTGCGACGATGCGGGAACACCCTCGCTGCGTGGAGCCGCTTTTATTTTTTTTTCTGTTTTTTTTTCTTTCTACTGCTATGGATACGTGAGCCGCCGGTGTACCCGTGGTGCTTTATGATGTCGTTAAAACCGTCGCCCCTATCTGCCGCGTGCGCATACGGCGCCCTGGAAATATCGCGATTCGTACGCTATAGTCTCTATACCGAAGACAACGATACGCGTTCGATAATCTTTCTCATCCATTCGCTTGGACAACATGTTTTTGCTGTGTCTTTTATCGCGATACTTTATCTTGGTTGGATACCACGCGTGTTAAATGCATAAAGTTAAAAAAAAAATAGATAGAAAAATCTATAGCAACTCGGAAGCAGAAGTTATATGCATTGACGTAAGCACACGTATCGCTCGCTTGTTTGTCCACGGCCGTAAATTTATTTGGAAAACTGTCGCAACATATCGCGATATTCTTTACTTTACAAGGAAAATGCATTAGGTCCGCGGAACCATGTTTCAAAGATGAATGGACTTCTATATGTTCGAATGTTTTTCAAGAATTTGCGTAAACCAAACTTGACGCGATGCTGTTTCATAGATCCAAATTCGACCGTAGAAATACAATAGCTGAGGTACGATGAATATATAACCTACATTGATGAATCGACAAATAAATTGATTAGGCGTTTGCATGTAATACCGATCGTAAGGTAACCTTTAGCTGACTAGCGGGTACCGAGGAGGATTGTACTTATGGGATTTAGATGGGACAACCACGACGATGTCGGTGCCTCATTGTAATTCGAGCCCCACGTTAAAAGTTACCCCGTGTCGCATATCCAATGAGCCTTAAGCGTCTTAACTTTACGAAGACCAAGAGCTTTTTAGCATCGACGAAGATTACCTCGCTACATATTCATACATTCTTTTACAATAATTAATTAATTAATCTACGGTTTTCTTTCTATGAGTTCACGCGCTATATCGCGCCCCCTTGCAAAATTGACAATAATGCCAGTTTATAAAAAAAAAGAGATTTCTTAGAAGAAGAAAAGGATTAACGTTATACTATTAGTGCGTTATGAATAATTCAGTTCAATCCGTATTTAATCGTATCTATTATTAAAGATACCTGGCAGAAGTTCTTATACCCCAAGTTTTAGCAGGAATTTGTAATAATTTATTAATAGAGATTCTTAAGAGCAAGAAAGGTTACGTGTCATACTGCACAATAGTTTATGTGGGAATATTTATAGAAATTACATATGGGGTAAACCAGCCAGTGAATGAACAAGTAAGCCAGTGAATGAACAAATATTTCTCCTTAAGTCGACACTTTGTTTATAACCTGATATTGATCTCAACACCACCTGTGAATTTTTCTCTTAATTTTCATCACAAAATTATTTATCTTTGACCTATAATTTTTTTCATATTTAAAATATAAGTGATTTTGTTCATTCACTGGACCCCGTTCATTCACCGGCTGGTTCACCCTGTTTTCTGCAATTTCAGAGTGTGCTCTTCTTATTTTTTAAAATAAACTAGCGAAAAGAGTCACATATGTATTCGGCACGTATGGCTAAAATATTGTTAGTAAACGCACATGTCTCTCTTTTTTCGAATTCAAAATTTAACAGTAGAATTTCGCAGTTCCTGAAAAAAAGAAAACAATACAGTTTGTTCGCCGTCAATCACTATGCTTGTTGAACTAGATGTACATTTTCGAAAAACCCCCCGGCGAAATCTCGCGGAGGATCGATTTTTCTTTGCTCGCGCGCGTGGGTTCTGTCCATCATCATCGCGCATCCGCCACATCGTTAATTGCCCCTGTAAACGCATCCTAATTGGAAACCACCAGTCGTCGGGAGAAATTCTATTGGGCGTGCTACGCGGTTCCGAAACTGGACGCCCGCGCGCGCGTTTACCCGGATTGACGTCATATGACAATAGATCGATATCCAGCTCACGTGAAAACAAACATTGCCTTTGCATTCCGCGCATATCTCCATACGAAATCTAATATCTCTTCCGCAAGAATCTCAATGCTGCTTGTATTGTCGGTCACTTGCATAACCATTAACAGATTTCATATTCAAATACACGGCGACAGTATGTCGCGAGAATGGAGCTTTGTTAGTTCTAATTCAAGACAGCTCCTGTCCGGCGAGAATAGTAATTTCTCTCCCTTCATTTACGTGTTTTTAAATCCCGATGATACGCGATGATAAATCATACCTACGCGTGAGTCTTCTTACCGTCGCAATTATTTTTGGATTTCCCCAGATATTTTTGAATAGCGTTTTTCTATAACTCAATTTCGCGCACGTGCCCCCCGCGTGACGAATATCAAATGATATTTTACCCAGAAAATCTTTCTGCCCGGGAAAACTCCGGCCGCGTTTTACCGTCGTCATGGATGACGTATGCCGTCTGGCGGCGCCGCGGCGTCGAGAAGGGTCGTTCAGGATACTAAGATAGAGGCGATGCTTCGAGGCCTCTGAGCTCTGAGCGAAGAAATATCGTCGAAAGAATCGGGAAGCCAATTTTGTCTCGCGCATACCCGTCTCTGAAAAGATCACGTTTAGACCCAGACTAGCAGAGAAGTCGAAACGTAAATCATATTAGTCTTTTCTTTCCCCGCGTCTGTCTTTCTCTCTCTCTCTCTCTCTCTCTCTCTCTCTCTCTCTCTCTCTCTCTCTCTCTCTCTCTCTCTCTCTCTCTTCTCTCTCTCTCTCTCTCTTTCTCTCTTATTCCTACTACGGGTGCTGGAGAAACGGAGAGGAACGATAATGGCAGTGTAATGTACTTTGAAGTTTGCAGGCTAAAGTGACCGCGGTTATCTTGCCGGCGCGACACTATTATATTTTGCCATTACCTTCCACGCCTCTCCCTCCCTTCCACCTGCTCCTCCTCCCCCGTACCGCAGTCTACCATCCCTCGCGAAAGTCGACTAACTGCGTTAATGTCCAGTATCAAAATTCGGAACGGGTCAGAGTTCGTCGTTCGACCACACCGACGTTAAGTATAATGAAAATTGACGTAATGATCGCAGTTGAAATTTCGGTGATCGCGCGCAACAACTCCGCGAGAAACCGAGACGCGATTTTTTTGAACTTTTAACATAGCGATAAATCAATCCTCTGTTATTTTTCCAGCACTTTCGGCGCAGCCGGGCACGAATGAAATTCTCTTCTGATTAATGCGGGAAAGCGACCGGCCGGGGATTTAGATCCGGCTATTACAGGCCCACGGGTAGCGCGCCACGCGCCACGGGCGTTGTCGTTTCGTTACAGAGACTCATATTCCGCCCGCCCGCGCCGGGACGGACGTTCTTACCATAATGAAATCCCGCGGCTATTTCGCCACTGCGTTCCGTCATTCTTAATGCTCCTTTTCTCGTCGTACATCTACTCGCGTAGTACACCGCTAGCGGCCGTATTTCGTCGTTCTCGAGTCCCGCTTACCACAATGCGTATTTCTTCGCGCAGTGGTAGCCGACACGTACGGTCAGACGCGCCACCGTCTGGAATTCAGGAGCGAACCCGGAAAGTTTTCCGGAAGAATGGATATTGTGCGAGAAGCCGTAGAAATTCGACGAGGAAATGTAGAGCGGCCGCGAAGTTTGTCCGCGCGCTTGGTTATCGAGCGACTTTATTCGTTTCTTTATTTGCTACTTTACTCGCAAGTAAATACACAAATGTATATTGGCTGAGACCGAAGTTTGCAAATCGTCTACGACGAAAACAACCTGGCGCTATTTCGTAAATAGATACTATATAGCTATGAATGCTGGGTATAGATATGGATATTAGGCAATAAAACCAAATATAGAGAATTACACAGGCACATAAAAAAGGTTGTTATGTTTGATTCGGAGATTAGACCACATAGTATTCTTACGTATATTTTGACGATCTGAATCTGATGTTCCAAATTGCTCCATTGTTCTGTCTATCTCCTCAAGAATTGTTGTACCTATGATCTATGTATTTCAAATTGTTCATATCAATATTCCCTTCGAAGCATTCACTCACATTGGACAAAGAAATGCAATTTTTGTACTAGTGTTTGTTTTTTTTCTCGTTCAATATACTTTAATTATAATAATTGATAAAAATGTTGCAGTGAGTATTGTTATTATTATTATTATTATTATTTATATTACCGCGCCACTTGATATTGCACGATCAAAGCTCAGTGTCTTGAGTAGAATCGAAGAACACAGATACGAGGGAATTAATATACGCTGCTCTGGTTCGCGTATTCTCGATAAAGTATCACCTCTGTTGCGCATGGAGACGTCGGGATAACGTCGGAAATGAATTTATTATAGTAGTTAGTAGCGCGTTATGCTCTTTCTCTCTCTTTCGGGCCATTTTCCTTCTGTTATGTTTCAATTAAACTCGATTAATGCGCCATAAAAGTTTTCGCTATAATAAATCGAATGTTATGTCGCGTTAAAATATAACTCGATGGAGCTCATCTCACACGTTTTACATAACAATATCCATTATTTTCATATTATTATAAAATAATTTTTAACAGTTGTAGTTGAAACTTGAAATAAAGTAGGTGTATAACTCAACGCAACACGAGATGTCGATTATTTCAATTTCCTCGCTCAAAGACACCAAATTAATGTAATCAGATCATTAACCCGTAAAAATTTGTTTCCGCGATGTCTGCGATCCTTTCTCACGCTCAGAAGATGAAAATATTTTCTTACCGTAAGATATACGTGCTCCACTTCCTTAGCCAGGTAGACTACATGCGATCTTCCGAACTCCCATTCCACCGATCAGAGGCGATTTACTCTCTACCGAGAAGCTCTTTAAAGCTGAGCCTTACTCACGTCCGGCTCCGGCATCGATCCGATATTGCCGGGATGAACCAAAAATTTTATCAAACCTCGCCTGGATTCCGGGCAAAATTCCGAGAAGATATTTCCTCTACTTTATGAGTTTCCAACCCTTTCACGCACAAGATCTGCGCAATTTTGATAACAAAAATACTTTACGTGCAACATCTTGTGCGAGAAATCGTGCAAAAAGGCCTTCACGGAAAAATTCTTCCGTAAATTGCATTTGCATGCTGCAACATCCTTGTTCTATTTATTTGCTTTTATTTATCTTTATATTTATCTTATATTTAAACTCTAAAATTTATGTGATCGATTTGAAAATAATGCGAATAAACGAGTTTACATCATCATCTTATAAGTCATACTGACGCTAATGCAGAGTAACTTAATGGGCATAATTAAGATTTATATTCCCCTCTCCCCAAACTCACTCATTAATTAGGAGCACCAATAGAACCCCATAAAACCCAATTTTCAATCCCATAGTAGCCATCTCCATAAAATTAGTAATTTTTTGGTACCAATTTTATCAAAATCATTAACAAAAAATTAGAAAAATTTTGGCACCGGTTTCGAGAAAATAGATCCATTAATAAAAAATTATTCATTAATAAAAAATTAAACTTATCCTCCAAAAATTAAAAAAATTTTGGCACTGGTTTCAAAAAAATCGGTCAATTAATACTTATTATTTCTCAAAATTTTAATAATTTACAAACCGGTTTCTAAAAATTGGTAACAAAAAATTATCCATAAAAATTATTCATTAAAAAAATTATCCATAAAAAAATTCAGCTTGATATCTCAAAGTTTGCGGAAATTGGAGCAATCACGTATATTTTTTTTTTACAGAAATTGTAATCCACTTTACTATTAGCAATTTTTCTAATTCTATTACATTCTTTAGTTCTTTCTACCCCTATCTATATATAAGTACCTGACGTCTGTACGTCTGTCTGTCTGACCGCGAACTACTTGTTATTTTCCGAGAAATTGGAAAAATTTTGTAACCGGTTTCCAAAAACCGGTCTTAATCGCTGGCGACAGTCACGAATTGAAGTGACTGGTTAATTCCCGAAAAATTTGAAAAATTTCTGATACCGGCTTTCAAAAAGATTGGTAACAAAAAATTATACACTTTATAGCACTCCCCGGAAAATTCTACCCCTGTTTCATATATAACTCTTTGAAATTCGGTCAATTATTTCCCGAAAAATTAGAAAAACCGGTTTCCAGAAAATCGGTAACAAATTCTACATACAACATATTTCATTTAAAACTAATTGACCTATGAACGATTTAATTCCCGAAAATTATAAAGAAAAAGATTTATTTTTATTTGCCTGTGCAGCTTTCTCCATTTCATAATTTAGTGCTGCTCTTAGCAATAGATCATTCTGACCGCCTTCTAATGTACATTTAAAAAAAAATCACGTATATTTTTTTAAACAAAAATCGGAAACGTTTCAAGAAGATCAGTACATTAATGAAAAATTAAATTCGCGGTTTCAAAAAAATCAGCATATACAATTCTTTGAGATTCGGTCAATTATTTCCAGAAAAATTGGAAAAATTTTGAAACCGGTTTCCAAAAAGATCGGTAACGAAAAATTATACACTTTATGGCAATCCCCGGGAAATTCTACCCCTACTTTATATACAATTCTTTGCGCTTCGGTCAATTAATTCCCGAAAAATTGGAAAAATTTCGTAACCGGTTTCCAAAAAGATCGGTAACGAAAAATTGTACACTTTACGGCACTCTCTGGGACATTCTACCCTTACTTCATATACAATTCTTTGAGATTTGGTCAATTAATTCTCGTAAAATTTGAAAAATTTTTGGAACCGATTTCCAAGAAGATCGGTAACGAAAAATTAACCGCGACATTTTCATCCCCGGAAAATTCTACCTCTATTTAATATACTTTTGGTAAAAATTCGGTCCACTAACGAATGAGTAGTTCGCGTACTAGGCCAGTCAAATTAGACATTGAGGTCTTAAGTGATGCGAATTTTTTAATTCCTTTTTAGGCGTGTTGGGGGTGTTTAAAAAAGCTTATTTCTGAGCTGTCGTATTATTTGACTCAGTGCTTTTTGAGGGGGGGAGGGGGAACCTAAATTTTCGCGGTTTTTTGCATTTATCTCGTTTCGATTAATAGATAGCACTTTTTCGCTCCTGAGAAAGTTGTAGGGCTTGAAAAAACGAAGAAAATAAGCGGTGACTCGTTCCGATTCGTCAAAAATTGAGCCCAGGGGAGCCTCCGGAAGTCGCGCGTGTCGAGCCGAGCGTTTGGAACTCGAGGCGCGTTTTTCGCTTCTGTCTCTTTCCTGATAAATGCAATCGAAAAATGACTACTATAAAACTTGTAGAGGATGAAAATACCTACCATTTGCCGCACATTACATCGAAATTCATTGAATTTTTGGGGTCCTCAATTTTTGGAGGCTCGCCCAGGGGGGGCTCAATTTTTGACGAATCGGAACGAGTCGCCGCTCATTTTCTTTGTTTTTTCAAGCCCTACAACTTTCTCAGGAGCGAAAAAGTGCTATCTATTAATCGAAACGAGATAAATGCAAAAAGCCGCGAAAATTTAGGTTCCCTCTCTCCCCCCCTCAAAAAGCACTGGGTCAAATGATACGACAACTCAGAAATAAGCTTTTTTAAACACCCCCAACACGCCTAAAAAAGAATAAAAAAGTTCGCATCACTTGAGAGCAAAAGCCTTTTTTTTATCTAATTTGACTGGCCTATACCACTGATCTATATATCAGTGGCCTATACATACAGACAGAAGACGGTACTTATATATATAGATATAGATTAGGATTTGTATGTAATTTGATGGGTAAGTCGATCATGATGACTAGAGCTCTTGTTAACAGTATAATATAATATGTGAACGTTTCCATTTTTTCAAAGCTGTTTCAAATCGACAATTCTTATCATATGTTTGCCGTAATTTTTATTTTCCGAACGCACGGAATTCTAACTTAAACATCCATTCTATCAGTGGATAGGGAGAGATGCATAAGAATTCAAAATATATTTGGAAATAAAGCCCTCTTGTGATTAACTGTAGAATTTTTATTTTTACAGTTGCATAATTTTAGAAACATTTTATCAGGATAAATATGGAATATTTTGATAAAGTGTTAAAGTGTCGAATTTACAGTATTATGTATATGCGAGAATAATTTGAGATTCAAGATAGGGATAAGAGCTACGTTTACCTTGAGCATTGTGTCCCGCAAGGAATAAATTTGTATCGACGTATATTCCTTGGCGGCGTATAAAGGCCCGGACGAAGTCGCGTGCATTTTTCTTGCACGTGCCACGCCTCTCTACGATACGGGAACGCAACAATGCGTATCCGGCGCGAAGCCGCGCGGTACGGGAGAGTTGTTACGGACGGGTCATAAATATCACCCGACCGTCATAAAGCTTACTTTATTTGCCTAACTTCTGCTAAAGGGAGAAAGGGGAACAGGGGATTACGGTGGCGGGAGGTGGAGTCGAATAGTACTCTTCCTGCCGGTTTCCTTCGGTGGAAAAAGGAAGCTAAAAAGGGCGGGAAAGCACGGCAAGGACGCGAACGAAGCTCAGGACATCCGTCGGTATGATGCATCGCCATCCCCGGGCGCGTACACAATCTCCGGGGATGCTGCGAAGTTGTTTTGGCACAACGCCATAAGTACGATCTTTACGATACTTTGCCGAAAAAAATGTGGTGACCCGTGAAATGAAAAGAAGCAAAAAGAGTATTATCTGAATTATATATAAGATACATCAGACTCACTTCGAGCCGTACATTTTTCGGGTCAAACCAAGAGAAATAAAAAGGAAAAAAATCAATGCTTCTCAATGAAGTATCAATGGTTATACATCCTAAATCGAAAAGTATACAATTTCTAAATTGATTTCCAAAAGAGGATAAAGATAAGTGGATCCTCTTAAAAATGTATGCCATATAGTGAGGAATAATGAGTCACCCTGGTTATAAATTTACGTTAAATTTACATTAAACGAAGTGCGATTGTAAATTGCTCGATCAACAGTTCGTCGTCCATGGAAAATATGCTTTACTTAGTAATTGGTTAATGTAATTGCCAAATGAATAATGGATCACCCGAACTGTTTGGAAAGCGTGTCTTTTGTTAGAAACATGAAACGCGGCAGGAGTTTGGTAATAAGGCCGACAACATTATTAATTGGCGCAATAATGGTCAACGCGTTCCACTCTCGGAATGATATAAGAGTTAATCCCGCGGAGTGCAGCCGATATTCGTGCCGCTACATGTCTATAACGACCGTATTACATTCCGTTTCCCATATCTTTCGCCACTCCAATCAGCCCCCGTGAGACACGAATTCCTCTGTGCTTTGACTGCCGTTCTAAATACACCTTATGCATCTCGCATTAGGATGGCCGCGAGAATATTGACCAAACTCCGTCCGTCACGTAATCAATTGCTTGATTTAACGGCAGTTCCTGTACTCTGTAACTATAGATCGATGCAGCAATGGTAAACAGGCTTCTCGAATTACGTAGCTCATTTCAATGAAGTTACACGCGTACGCTTTGACTAATCTTGGCAACTATATTTTGTAAGAGAGAATGAAGGAAAAATCTATATATAAATGCAGTCAGAATAAAATTAAAGAACATTCCAGGAGAAAGATTAATATTATTAAACATTTTAGAGAACTTTAATCGATTTCCGATACGAAACGGTAAGGATCGTGGTCAAATATAAAAACGGTGGAAGTTGCTGTGGATTCAAATTTGACGCGAGCACCTCGACTCACACATTGAAAATGCAACATTGCGTACGTTGCACTCCGCTGCACTTTGTCATCCCGACGACCATCGGCGTGGCCGAGCTTCTAATTAATTGCAGCTCGACTCTCCTCTTCAGGAACAAGTGGGGCGGCAGAGTTGATAGCTACTACCGAGGTGGAATTCAAATTAGCTGGCGTTATATGGCGGAGGTATCTCCCTCTTTTTTGTTCGCCATTTCTGTACGGAAACGACCCTTTCTTCTTTTCTTCCTTTATTCAACCGAACCTCGGTTATTTTGCTTCCAAGATATTTTTTGAAGTCGCCCCTCCCCCCACGCTTTTGCCAGTATATCGTTTGTCTCTCATGCTGGTAAATTACACGCAGAACGGGAGAGAAGGGAATCGCTATATTGGGCGGCCCGTTTACCTTTGCTTCCCACTGCCTGCCCGTATTTAGGATAGTAGATGCGGCCCGTATCAGTTCATTAAGCAGCCGTGCATACGGTTACCGAATCGGGTACATTTGTTCCCCCATGGGAGAGGGAGGTATACTGTAATGTACCGTTCCGCAATCGAGAAACGAATATTCTGTATGAAAATTTCGCTAAATCGAAACGGCTATATTAATATTACTATTGACGTTAGATGTATGGGGATATCTATTACATAAAATATCTATATATACATAAAATTGGAATATCGATGGTATGACAAGGTTCGAGAGAGCATTCGAAAGATAATTTGCGTGACAAGATTCTGCCGGGTGCGCGAAAATAAAAAAAAAATTTTTTAATGAAAGGTGAACGTATACGTACGCGTGTATGTATCTTAGTCCCATAAATCTCGAGCTCTCCTTCCGCGGCGCGCGCAATGCATACCCTTATCACTCATAATATTTCACGTTGGAAATATGAACGTGCGCGCACATTACGACGAACATGATGGCGCGTCACTGTGCGCACTTCGCTGTATTATTTATTTTCATTTCGGTCGGAGCCGCAAAGCAGCACGGCTGACATTAAAACTCACCGACGACCGCCAGGTCGAAAGGTGAAACTTGGCGGGTTCATTAACGGTATTATAGCGATAGCGACGCTTTTTGGCGACCGTTTTCCACGATGCCACCGTCGCCGCGAATATTATCGCTTTCCGGCTAAACAAAAATTAATTTATTGCTTCAACTCCGCCGCATTCTCTTTGCGTGGTGGTGTAAATGTTTAACGCCGCTCGCATAAATAATTTACACGGGCTTGTAACCGCACGAAAATAGCATGTGCGTTGTAAAAAGCGTCGCCGATAAATCAACGAACGAGCGCGTAACGCAGAGTTGTCGATGCGTATTATTGAGCTATCATTAATGCATTTTCAACACGTAAAAGCGCGATGCATGATTAAACGATTGAAAGCTCACGGGCACGAATTTTCGCATTTCAACTGACGTTCGCGCTCAGTTCGTAAAAAATTCACATTGAACGTACACTGAGTAGGAGCTGATACGTTTAAGAATTTTTCACCAAGAAATTTAGATGTCCCGCAAAGTTAAAGGCGCCGGCAGGGTTCATACAATACAGAGTCGGCAACAATTTCCATTCCGTTTTGAAAATTTTCCTTTGGAGCGTTGATCGAAATATCTGAGACTTTATATGTTTTTTTTGTGTACTTATAATTTATATAATACAATTTCTTCATACATCTCTCATGTTGGCGTTTATTTGCCATAATGCTCGAGATCTTGGACTCGTTATTTTCGTAATAACTATGAACAGGACGATGTACATCGATAATATACGATATGTATTCTGTGATACATCTCTGTCACTGATTCTTATAACACAAACATCCATTGCTGGCTCGTATCGCGAGATAATATTTATGACACCAACGTACATCAGAAAAAGCTTTTTTCTCACTTCACTGTTTTACACATATTATATCTAAATATAATATACAAATATATTTATGATACAATATTCAAATAAATTAAAGTGTAATTGGTTGACTAAAAAATATAAAGTTGGAATACGATACTAACTTATTTCTGCGTAATTTAATATTATCTACATGCATAGATAGCAGAGGAATTTCTGTACATATATATAACTAGCTGGTTACCCGGGCTTCGCCCCGGAGGACATATGTAATAAGTCTCTATCTCCCTCCCTCTTTCTCTCTCTCTCTTTTTTTCTCTCTCTCACTCTGTCCCTCTCTGTCCCTCTCTCTCCCTCTTTTTCCCTCCCTCTTTTTCCCTCTCCCTCTCCCTCTCTCTCTCTCTCTCTCTCTCTCTCCCTCTCCCTCCCTCCCTCTATCTATCTATCTATCTATCTATCTATCTATCTATCTATCTATCTATCTCTCTCTCCCTCCCTCCCTCTCTCTCTCTCTCTCTCTCTCTCTCTCTTTTTCTCTCTCTCTCACAATCAGATCGGTAACGAAAAACTATACAGTTTATAGCACTCCCCGGAAAATTCTGCCCCTATTTCATATACTTTTGGTAAAAATTTGGTTCAGGGGTTTAGGCTGAGCGATATTAAAAAATCCGTGAAAACACGTTTTACTTCTTTTCACCCCGTTAGGGCTCGAATTTTTAAAAATCCCTTCTTAGTGGCACTCCCCGTAAAATTCTACCCCTATTTCATATACTTTTGACAAAAATTCGGTTCAGGGGTTTGGACTGGGCGTTGATGAGTCAGTCAGTCAGTCAGGACATCTTCCTTTATATATATAGATTCGCCTCTCTCATGATAATCTCGTCGGAAAATACATCATTTCTGTACACAATGCGTTCGCGTGCGTATATCGAGCCAACAAATTAACTCTCGAATTCGCTTAGAGCCGGAGATTAATATGAAAGCTTGCGTGAAGGCGGAATGTAATCCGATCGACTATAAAAGACCATCGGCGTCTCTGGTCTTCGTAGCAATTGGAAAACGGAAAGTATACTTATCGGGAAAATTCGCAGGAATAGCGAGGGCGAGAGGGGAAAGAAAGAGAGAAGGAAAAAAAAGAGAGAAGGACATTGGTACGCGATGTAACCGTCGAATTTATCGCCCGCACTCGAACAGCCGTGCACTCCTCCTTTATCCGCTGGAATCTTGGCCGTGAATCAAATCCGTGATTTACGATCCACGCGCGCACACACATGTATATCAATTCTGCAACAACCCGATTATCAGGCCGCCCCGCGGGCGGTCGTTGCCTTCGCTTGGACTGTCCCCATATAGGGCTTGCCAGACTTAACAACAGGGCCAATGCTGGTCCGATATATGGTACCCGATGATTGGCCGATACTTGGCATTCTATAGTGGACCATGCTTGGCGAATGATTGGGTGCCATTCAGATAAAAAAACTGTACATTTTGCTATGGCGCTAATGTTTGGCCCGACATACGGTGACCAATGATTGGCCAATACTTGGCTTACTGCATTCGCCCATGCTTGGCATCAAGCATGTTAAGGAGGTTATGGTTGCCGTCTGATATCAGATCATCCGATAGATGGCATCCGATGAGATCCGTTTCTCAAATTTAAAATATGACGAACGATGGTATAAGAATGATGACGGAACTGCACATTGCACAACTTGTATATAAGTTGTTTCGTGGCATATACACTTTTATAATAAAGTGTGGCACATTTTTAGATTAATGTGACGTTAATGTAACTTTATTTTAGTAAATAATATCTTTATTTTTGAAGACTGCACACTACAAACACAAGTGTGTTACTTTTACACATTTTGCATTATTCATTATAGACTTCTTACACGTTTTATCGCGGTTTTCTTCTTCCAGGCTTCTCCAATTTACCAGAAATTTATATTTTATAATAAATTAGACATTAATGGTCAAATATTGGCAGGACAGATTAACCATTAATGGCCCATGATTGGTTGCCACGTTTGGCCGTACATTGTTACCCATTGCTGGACCGAAGTTATCATTCCAGAGAAGTCCCATTGCTGGGCCAGTCGTGGCTGCCATTATCACGCCAATATTGGTGACTTGGGGACCAGTTTTGGGCCAGAATAGGACCATTAGTAAAACCCTATATGGGTCGCCAGCGATACACTGCATTCGCATCAAAGGAGAAGCAGTCCTCTCACGGACGCTTCCCTTTTTCCTACGTGATACGACGGCAGAGGCGGCCGCGGCGGCGACGTCGGTGGCGTCTTTATGCGGATTGCCGCGGGATTTCGAAAGGATAAGCGACCACGGGAGAGCGCCTTCGGTTGCCGCCGGTTAGATTCTCAGATGTGTATAGCCTCATCCGCTGCGCGGCGGGATTTTGTGTCAATAATGCAAATTAGATCCTTTCATGGAGCAGCTTAGTAGCAAGCGATGTGATGATTCAGGCCGTGCAAATCCGATCGCGTCGTGAGTTCGGAAATGCTATTTGTCGATCACCGTTAAGCTTGATGCGTCTGAGTGTTCACTAAAGTTATTTAATTACACGAGGAACCGACATACCCACATACAAACATATTTCTCTTTCTCTCCAACATCGTAAATGAGAAAATTTTTCCTACGTTTGCGTTTCTGCATCCTTTCGTGCGCGCTATTTCCACGTCGTTGCATGCACAGAGGATTTCGGTCGAGTAAAATATTTTAGCGGCTCGAAAGGATGGGGAAAGGGAGACGGTAAGTCCGCGATCCGGATATTTCTTACGTCTGCATTCTTTGTATCGGGGAAAAGAAGGAGGAAAAATATAAGAGAGAATATATTGTTACACGTGTGTACATGCGAGATTTTTCTCCGACTTTGTGCATGTGTCTTCTTCCGAATTTCCAGGCTATCACGGTCGATTAAATCCGATGTAATACGTATGCATTCGACACGGTGCAACAATTTTCTTTTTTTCGTTAGTACCGATATCAAAAGAAAAATCGTCGCTACCATAGATCGTTCTGACTTTCTTTATCGCACTTTTTTTTGTCCATCTATTACGCGCTTTACGATTGCAAGACGTCGCACTCGCGTCTCGCAATAGCGCTGTCGCTTTTAGAGGCATTTTTCTCGCGCTGTCGCACTATAATCTTGTAGTGGAGTTTGTAAAGCCGTTACGGCGAACATGTGGAACTTATGTTTATAGAAGCAGGGTAAGCTTAACTTAATGACAGGAAGTTTGTGCGAAAGTAAATAGGGAACATCTCGTTTTGCAGAATGTGTACCGTATCATCGACGCAGGAAGAAACCTAATGTTAAATTTATTATCCAATATATCTGGGGGATGTTGACGAACTTTGAAACCAACGTGCGAGCATTAATCATCGAAATGAAATAATAGAGGAGAAAAAATATGGACGTCGATGTATATTTCTAACGGGCGAGATTATCTCTCAGCGACAAGGAGAAATTATAATTGCAACATGCATCGTTCGTCATGGCGAATCTTGTTAATAACCGGGGATGAAACTGTTGTACTACCCGTCAGTGCGAACAGTGATGACAGAAGACGAAGCAGAAGACGTTGAGATCTTGTTTTTTTCCAGATTACCGACATATTCATAACGAGCTGTCTGACGGTATCATTTTTCTTTCGTATAAACGCGCGTTTGACTTTTTACACGTCGATAATTCGTTTAGTTAACGGAACCGTAAGAGGTGTTTAACTTAGTTTTCTCTTTCCCTTTCCCACTCTTGGTATAAAATTACATTTCAAGAAAAAAAAAAGCTTGAAAGGAATAGATTTATTTACTAATGATTATTATTTTTACAATAATTACATTTACAAACAGCTGCGTTTATTCGTTAATTTTCATTTTTGTTTCATTCTCCGTTTCCGCTTAGCGGACTTACTTCGTGACATTTTTTAAAACGACCAAGGTCCATGATTGGTGGTCGTGTTGTAAAAGCGTTAAAGCGCAAAAATACCCTGCTCCGATATTCATGATGTGATGCATATATATGTACACATAAACATGCGCGAAAATAACAGAAAGAAACAGGAAGAAAGAGGAACAGTCGTTAGCATTACCTGTAAATGCACGGTACAAAAATGTGCCGTGTGAAATGACGCTGTGTTATATGCTTATCTGGAGGTCACCGGAAATATCTCCGGCTTATTCGACGAATCTATTTTTCTGATTTTATTGCGTCGTTTGCGAGGTGATATTTTTCACGAGGAAAAAGATCTCGGAATAACCGAATTATTATGATCAACGCCGTTTTTCGCTTTGACATTATCAATATTGGACGATGTCGTTCTTTTTTTACAATTCAATGAAGCCCGTGAAATCGAAAATCCGTAGAAATATATGTATTTTCCTACCAGTATTGATATATATGTATACATATACATATGAGAATTTTATTCTTATATTGATTCTTATGACTTATAGAATATTATTCCATTTCCCAATGCTCATTTACGGGCTGCTTTATGCACGGTACATACGATGAAAGAGTGTTCCGAGGAGATGAATTTCCCAGGCGATTCAGCGAAGTTGAAAGGAGGAATTCGAGAAGACGAATCGACGCCGCGGGTGGGGTCGGACGCCCGTAACTTACCGGCTTAATGCGGTACTGCGAGAGTTGATCGTGAAGAGAGAGTTTCTCCCTAACGAAGGGCCTCGGGGCCTAGAATTGTTAATTGGCTGCGGACTTTATTAATGATCGCGCGCACTGCGTCAACTTTCTTAATCCAGTAATCGCGCGAACTTTCCTGCGTGAACTGTTGCTAGTCTTTTTCAAGAGGATTTCTCCGCGGAATTAGGGGAGGAGGGCAAACATTAAAAATTCTTCAGTTTAGCCGGTCCTTTTAATCTCGGGGTAAACGGGGCCTGTTTTAACTGACGGTTGTCTACACAGAACTTGCAAATAGACTGCGGAAAACTGCTTTAAAGGTACACTTAAAGCTGCAGGCAAAAATAAATATTGTGTTAAAGATGATGGATGTAATTATTAAAGCGCGATGCGAAAGATTGACGATTATTATATCTCGAGATTAGCGTATAACGTTGCAATTAATGTAAATATTTTAACCACGTGTTGAAATATGCAAAGAGATTAGTCACGTTTTGGAAGATAATGTGCAATATTCCATAATGGGTCGGATAACATGTATAATATTACTCTCTAAATATGAATCAGTGAACAGTCACTGATATCAGTGTATCAGTATAATATTAAAACAGCTACGCACTGTTGTTTATATTGCTCCGCAATTAACATTCTATGCGCACGTGTTGCTGGTTGTTTCGACTGTTCGATATTTCAGATAGCTGAATAATAGTTAGTTAGGTATGCTCTATCGACAACGCAACGATAAGCGGGAGTCCCGAATTGCATTTGCAACTCTATTATGGGACTGGGATATTGCCCGTCTTGATACGTTACGAGTTGTACGAGTCTGCACGTTCTCGCTTCTAAAATATATAATTTTAATAAAATTTAATAAATAAATAAATATATATTTAAATTATATATACCTATAATTATCAATTTCAATATATATATTATAAAAAACATATGTGTGCATCATCGTTAAAATATAAGAATTTTTGAATTTTTTGAAATGTATGAGTTAATCTTGCAGGAACGCAGCTGTGGAAACATTGCGAGCAAACCTGTGAAATAAACCGTAAAATTGTGCAACATAAAAGCACGATTTAAAGCATAACTCGCAAACGGGTCAGTAAAGGGGAAAGAGAGATAGAAAGAGGGGAAATGGAGAGACTTATTGCAAAGTTGGTAATTTGTGGCAAGGATGCGAGTAGCACATATATATATCCCGGAACGCAACGAAGCGACTGCAATTTCAACACGATGTTTACGCTGATGTAATATGTAGGAATATAGGATAACTGGAAATTTAATATGAACGATACAGTGCACTGGTTTTCTTTCTCCGAAGATATTTTTCGAATAAAATTTGGAATTATTCTCTTCACTTTTTACGCCTCAATTAATCCCGCAAAATAGCAATTACAGATCGTAATGAAGATTGAAGTAAAGTCCGAAACGAAGTTGAAGGGGGATCCGACGAAAGACAAAGGTCTGGCAGAAAATGTCTGATATAAAGTATTTATCTATAGTTAGGGCTTGTTTTGTGTCAGGCATTTTCTCTTATTCAAACCCATTTCATTCATAATGAATGGGATGTATCCAGTAGTTGGGACTTGTTTTATATATCAGACATTTTCCGCCTCTGACCACGCACAATTTCCTATTATCTTTTCACAAAAACAGAATATCGACGTTTTTAAAATGTTATACGTACTTCCGGCGAGATTTACAGCCGCGCTGAGTTGCACATTGCATAAACAAGAAACAAGAAATTGCATTTATAAAGAGCCCGCAAGAGAGAACGGTTATTATAATGTAAGTACAATAGCAAGAGCACAAAGAATCGCGCTTGTTTATCAAACTTGTACCATTTTCCTAATGCTTGCTAAATAGTGATAGCAACTTTACGGAATTCTTATTCGCCCTACTGAAATTAAAGCAATCTCTTAACGTTTCATATTTCGTAATTTATACAGCATTTATACTTTTCACAATTTACAAATATTACATATGGAACAATTACTTCAATAATAATTTGTTGAAAATGGCATTTTCCATTGCATTTTGAAGATTATATACGTATGAGATATATATTTTTGTTTGAAGAATCAAATGGAAGTATTATTGAGTAATATTAAAAGAATAATATTACATTGATATTTGTTGAAATATGATACTGTAATTTTTTCGCATTATCCATACAGAATGTGTAAAGCAGCAGAGGTAACGAGCAAAAATGTTTTATTTATTTTATTACACTGATTTACGTACAATAAGATTATCTTTCTAAATGGAAGATTCTATTTCTTGAAGACTATTCTTCCTGTTTTTGGATGGACAATTATAAGGCGTTAATATCAGAACATGAAGTTTAATAATATGTTACGGTAGAGTATAGTAATTTTTAAAAAACGCAAAACGTATTATATTAAATACATATTACACATTGATTTGATTTATTTTTTATTCGTTTATTTTGCGTTTCAACGTTTCTGTCACGCGAAGGAAAAGCGAGCAATTTAATTATCGAAAACTAAGAGACGACGATGACGTGGGATCGAAATAATTAACGCGGTCAAGTCTCCATAGATCCGGAAAAAAACGCATTTTTCTCCCTCGTGTTGCGGGAACGATTATCGGTTCCGGTTTGCTCGCCGTCGTCGTCGTCGTCATCGTCGAGCAACAAGCCGAGTTTAATACCTCCTTCTTTGGCTAATGGCTTCCGGCGCCATTTTCGTGCTGAAAGCAGAAGCGCGCTCGTTCGACCATGATGCAGGCCTCGTCTCATGGGAACCACCGACGTTTCAAAACGTCCGTACGTATTTACATCCCTCCTGCCCTCAGTACGTATTTACATCCCTCCTCTGTCTTCCCCGCCTCATCTGCAAAAGCAATACCTTTCTATCTCTATCTCGGGGTGAATACGGCGAGTGGATAGCAAAAGCACTAAAAAGAAACCGATGACATCGATCTGTTTTTCCTCTCTGCAATAAAAGCCAGTTACCTACTTGATACGTTTCTTGTAGGTATGTCAACTTACTGTCGCATCGCGCGCTCAAATGTTACATGTCAAATCTCTCACAATTATTCCTCTAATTTATTCAAGAAAAAGAAGGAAAAATACGATCATATGCGAGAATCGCAATGATAGAATCAATGAATGAAATTATGTTTTAGATTATTACATAATGCAACTTTTATCTTAAACGATGTCACTCTCTTTAGATACCTTTTTTAAATATCTTTTAAGGATCGTAGCTTTTTAAAGTAAATAATTTTATTGTTCTCCAAAACCATTTATAGCTTTATCATCTTACAGTTAAATGCATTCTTAAAATTCTGTTTGACGGAATTCACGTTTCGGAGTTCACGGCATAAACACTATACTATTTTCATTTCTCTGATATATCTTGCGCTGCGATGTTTGCATGTTAGAAGAGCTCGGCGAAGGTATATTTTATTACTCTTTAGCAAATATTTATGTAACCAAGCGGAGATCCATTTGCATGATAACGGAGAAAATTTTCTGAAAATAGCTCGAATAATATCTTGGCCACAAGGACAAAGCCCCAGGCCATCCGAGCGAAGAAAGGAAAAGAAAGAGTAAGATATCTTGGGGAGGATTTACTTGCGGTTGTCTATTCTTTGAAACGGAACTTGAAGCTATGTGACGGCTCGCGTATATTTTTAACAGTTTTCACATTTCTGCGACAAATCTAGTTTCTAAAGTTCTTTACGAAGTAATCTTGTACGAGAAATAGAAATGCAATTTTCCGAGACATATATTTCAATTATATTTAATTATATTAATCTATTATATTTATAACTTATGTTTCGCTATAAATTAACGCTAATAAACTTTACTTTGTTTCAAATATCTTTATCGCATAATTATACTTGCACAATAGTTTGTTCTTTGCGAGAATTTCGCATTTTCTCAAAAAATTCAACAACCGATACATTCCCGGCGGTGGTTATTGATAATTACAACATCTTTACCGGCATTAAAATTTAATTCTTCGAGAAGAATATTCTTTCATAGAGCATTAAGTTGAGCAAGGGTATGAACAACCGAAGTAACAACTAAAAAAGGCAAAAAAAAATGGTTGAAAAGCTTGCTCGATGCTTTTTCGCAAAAATGAAAAGCGACTTTCCCATAGCTAATTGGACTGTTGCATTTAATAACATTTCTTGATACTTTTTCTTCATTATGTGAAAATTAAATAGTTTTATACTTTGATTGATTGATTGATTGGATTGATTGATTGATTTAGATTTATTTATTTATTTATTTATATTTTATAACGTTTTTTGTTGTTTATAAGTGTTTAGCAGACTATGAGTGTACAAACTTTTATTTGGAAAGTGAATGACATCGCACAATATTATATAAACCGTGAACAAACAGAAAATCGATCTATACCAGGAAATTGGCTGATATATAGAGGAGCGGGAATTCGTTTGGTATCGTCGAACGGAGATGGGGAAAACTGTGAAGCGGTTAACGGCATGAAATTCGTGGAAATACACTTTTCTTCTGTCGCGATGAGGATAACAAAGACTGCTGGCGTATTGCCACGACGGATGGCCGAAGCGGAACTTGTTAAACATTAATTATCATCCCAGAGCCACTTTATCTCCTCGCTCAGGCCAGCGCGAGTTTCCACTCATCGAGCGCGTTTTGTCGTCGAAGTATGCGTGTAAGTGACGGAAAATTTCGAGCATTTGAGTACGGTCCGACCAACAATTCGATACGGTCGTGGAGACACTCTCTCAGCTTTTTCACCGGCCAATCCGACCATCTCGCACTTCCACAAAAGTCCAAAAGGAAAGCGATGCCAATTCTTCTTCTGCAAAAACTGTTTAAGGTTCAACGATCTTGATTTTAACATTTCTTGTTTGCACTTGATTTTTTCTTAATTAAAAGTGCTAATTAGAAATTATCGCCAGTTGTCTTTGAAATATTACAGACCACTAGAAGTAAATAATTTTCTTGCGACGGATTTTTTGGAATACAATTAAACGCGACAAAATCTTGTCGCTAATTTTCGAAGTATTTGCGAGCTGAATATTAAAAATAAGTAACGAAAATGACAAATTCTTGATAATGCGATTATATTTTATAATTAAGATATAATTACATTTTAACGTAAATCAAATTATAACTTGCTGTATAACTTTTGTTACACACAAACACAAGCGTATTTTGCGGTAATTTTGTACGCTTCTTTTCACGACGGGCTGATTAGTAGATAGATTGTAAGCGTAGTTAATCCCTGTAATTTTATTTGTAAGAACTTTCCAATCCCTGCTCGCGCTCTCGAATTTCGTGACAACGACACGATGACGGGGTAGATGGATGCGGGACGGGATAGATGCCAGGGATGAAAGCGAACAGCAAAGAAATTATTACGGGAAACTTTCCACTCGATCCACTGTCAAAGGCTCTCTAATTACGGGGGGGTAATTAGTTCTGAGCGTCCGGGATTTTCTCCATCGGGCTCATGATTAGGAAGCGATTACCCGCGTTTATGGAGGTCTTTAAGCTATCCCTTAAAAGCTATCTTTTTTAAATCCATCCGCGAATTTTTGTTGTTATTTTATATGGGATATATAAATCGTTTTAGCAGTTACGGCAGGGATAGTGAACTCAAAGGGATTCTCCGCTCAAAAGGAAAAAAGACTTGTTATCAGAAGAATATTTTCTTAAGTTTTTGAATATATACAACATATATGTACCTATACATAATATATATTTATAAAAAATTTAATATATATATATATAGTAATTATATTAAATTTTTTAACATTTTATTGAACCGCAAGATGAAACATGATAAAAATGATTTCGAGTATTATCCCATGCATTTTTCAATATTAACTATTTGTTAGCGGACATACAATATGAACTTTTAAGACGTTTTAATTAAACGTTATTGCAGTATAATCACGTTAAATTAGCTGTGCAATCTGTTTTGCTGATGAGAACGCGCTCATTAGCATAAATATGATCGCAAATACGATGTCCTCAGAAATGTTCTATCCAAAGCAAATTAACGAGGAAATACGTCGCAAGTATGATAATTATTTTGAACGTAAACACGCAAATCTTTATCTAAATATAAAATCCCTACACGTTTATGTATATACACACAGAGACATATATATGTATATATATATATATATATATATATATAATTAATTAATCATGCACTGAGACCGCATTCATTTTACATCTCTTTGTGCGGCGAATTATTCGATATAATCCAATTTAGCGTGACTCATTTATACATATTTATTAGTGTTGAGATCGATTGATGCGGATTTTAATTGTCATTTTAATTGCCCGACACAAATGATGTAGAGGAATAATCAGATTGTAGAATTTATCTTGCGCTATTATATTTACGATTACGATTTACGATTCATCTTATCTTCTCTCTGCTTATCAGATATGCAAAAGTAATCATGTACTTCAGAATTTTTAAGCATGTCGGTAAAATAAACGGTGCTCGAAATTCAACGCAAGGTGTTAACTGGCTCTTGAAGCTCTCTCGACACTTCTCTTGACGTTTGACGTTTAACGTTTAACTAGAAAATTATAAACGATACCGGAGTTGTAACAGTTAGTGATTCCCTTTGTGTACGGGGCTGAAAATATAATATTTCGGAAGCGTCTTCCAACATTCTATCCAACTTCAAAATTCCGGCAAGCTGTTTAATTGCGAAGTTCAACGAAACGTGCGTCGGAATCAACATAGTTACGGAAATAGTAACAGATATATTCAGACGTCCTTTAAATTTCAACAGAGAGCAACGTCTCTTATTTACACTCGTATTTACCAGCATAATCGTATCCTAGCCTTAATTGCCTCTGGAATTTCCGTTTGTCTTAGCAATAAGAATCTGTCATGCGAATACACGAGTGTTTGCTCTCAGTTTACGATGTCTTGTTAATCAAATTTTGCGTATAACAATAATTACTTTCGGATGTCAGTGCTTGATGTATGCAAGAAGCGTTCGCTATTTGCATATTATTACGTTTAATTTTATTTAATCTAATTGTCAAGTTTGACCAACTTTATTTTACGGCAACGTTATTGCATATACAATATCCATTTATCCATTTATTACCATTCGAGTGCGGTACTCATTCAAGTACTTTCCAATGCAAATGCATGCTAAAAGATCGTAGAAACCTTTCATAAAATGCGAACGACGTGAATTTGATTGAATCGATGTAATTTCCTAATCTATGCATGAATATATCGATAGCGTATCGCGAAATTGCGTTTCTAGCAGAGAAATTAAATTCACATGATCATGCAACGGCTATTTCAGCCAATATGATATCTCGTCTGGAAATTATGTATATCGCACAAAATTAGAAGTCAAAAGCGACCAATATTTCATTTTGGCCGGTAATTTCGATGCTAAATAATTTTGCACGTTTCGAGTTTGCACGTATATCGCAAGTCTCTGGTAATTATTATCTCATGAAGTCCGCCTTTCCTTTTTCTCTCTCTTATTTTTTCTTATTGCCGCGATTTTGTCTATGATCTCTATCTCAACATGCATATGACACGTTCTGCTTTTCCTCTGGAAATATAATGCTATTAATTTCTGGAACATTGAGCAATTGCCTGCATAAATTTGAAAAAATCGGCTAAAACGTTTCTATTTCTATTTCCAAGCGATATCGAAATAGCAGAACATCAACAGATCAATTCGTGACTCCTTTGGCGGTTGTCGGGAATCGGGAATCACACGTGATGCCCCGCAAGTATGTTTTCTGAGCTTTAAAGCGCGATAGAGTTATACGTGATGACAAACGGAAACCGAGATGTACGAGGCAAATAACTCCGGACAAGTGGTTGACGAGAGAAAGAGGCATGATTATGAAGTTGGATAGCGTGTATAAAGTGGATTGGTATATAAAAGCGTTATTATAAGACTCAGTCATAGACTCATTCCTTTTATTTTTTTCATGCGATATGTATCAACCTTTACATAATGCTTCTTGACTTTTTTCCCCGTTTTGCTCACGCTATCTATACGAACCTTTCCCTTTCTTTCTTTCACTCTCTGTCTCTTTTTGTCCCTCGGCTACTTCACCTTGCAGAGAACATCGCGGTTCATTTCCATATTACCGCGGCGATATAATGGATTGCTTCTTTAATGAAACTGCGACCCTTTAATGAAACTGCGACCCTTATCAATGCGGAACATTATCGTGAAATTATAACGCATAACGAGATTGGTTGTCACAAGATCACGCTCAATTTCTAACGTTTTATAAATAATTCTAAAGTCGATCGTGTTGCTGAATCGTATAAATTAATTAATACGTGTTATAATTAAAGTAAGCAGCTGTAATTAATGTGGCACAATTTATCGCAAGCAAAATTTATTTCAAGTCATTTTATTATTATCATAAGCTATATATATATGATATAGACAAATATAGGTAAATCAAGCACGAGTATTGATATTAACTTACTCTTAAACTTTTTTAAATAAACACATTACATTTATCATACTTACTGTTTTCATGCCACAAGTTGTAATTTCATTAATTCTACGTACGGTACATTTTATCACGCGACGCGAAATAAACATTTACACTGCAATGATCAGTGCAGAATTTACATTTTAATGCATTTTGTTGGTAACTCGTTTTTATTTATTCTTTTTCCTCGCTTTCGAGCGTCTTAGCAACGTTGACGAACAAAAAACGATAAGCTATGTTTCGTGGTATTACGATAAACTAATGACTTAGCAATCGCGAACCTCCGCGGTCGTTATGAATATTCAGGAAACAGATAGACGATCTGCAAAAAGGAGCGTGAGGACATCAGGCACCGTGCCAGAGAAAAAGGACGCGCTTATCTCACGCTCACGGTGACACAGTTTTCGAGATCCTTTTGAGGGTATCGTCAAAATCTTCCTCAACGAAGCGCACCTTCAAGATGGGATCGCGATTGTATCTTATATGATAGAAATAATTTGAGACTTATTTAACTGAACATAATGCAGCCTGGGAGAGAAAAAGAGGGAGCGGGAGAGAAAACCTTTGCATCTTTAATCCAAAGTTAATATTTATCGCGTCTTATTGTTAGTTTAACGTATAGATCATTGTTGCTGTGAAATTTTGACGATTTGTATCGTCGAATATATTCATTAAAATCAAGAAAGGCATTGACATACTTATGTCGTTTTGCACGAGAGACAGAATAGTAATGGAAATATCGATTACAATCAGTCACGTCGCGGTGGTGGTGTGGTGCGGTGCAGCGCGGTGCAGTGCCATGCAGTGGTCAAAAGTTTCGGGCAGATTTCGCCGTTTGGCGACGAATCGGATTTTGTTCTATCGCATTGCATCCGCGCGAGTTCTACAAAATCGGGAATTTATTCGTCGCGATGGAATTTTCGGCGACGGCGAATTTTGCGGATTATTCCGCGGGCGCGCGCGACCGCGAAACTTTCATTCGTCGTTGTCGCTGTTGCTGCAGCTTTTTTTGTGTTTCGCGCGAATGGGTGTAAAATGAGAAAATTCCGCGGATATCTCGAACGTGTCGTTCAAAAATTACCGGCAACGCTGGTACCTTCACCACTAAAAAGCCGCACGCACTTGCCACGATATTTTATTGCACTTGCTTCGCGATTTTACGAGCATCGTAATCAAAAAGAGATCAATCCAAAGTTACACTGAATAGTCATTAATTAACGCAGCTTTCTGTTATCTGCATGCAGATAAACGAGAGAATTTTTCTAAAACCATTGAAAATAGTGTTTTTTAGCACCACCAATAGCTAATGTAATTACTGTGTAATTTCTTTTTATTATACGGATTTTCTCAAAATTTATTATATGATATTTTTTGTTTTGTTTCTTTTGATCGCATGATAGAATGCTGTCGTGGTCTATGAATCGGATCACAATTAGATATACGCGTTTCATGGCACTGCATAAA